>JAECUM010002717.1:0-77290 GCA_016617855.1 Megalonaias nervosa | reverse complement strand
CATTGGTATTAGGGCTAGTAAAGTATGTATTGTGTACTGTTGGCTGCCTGGTCACATGATTGGTATTGGGGCTAGTAAAGTATGTATTATGTACTGTTAGCTGCCTAGTCACATTGGTATTGGGGCTAGTAAAGTATGTATTATGTACTATTAGCTGCCTAGTCACATTGGTATTAGGGCTAGTAAAGTTTGTATTATGTACTGTTAGCTGCCTAGTCACATTGGTATTGGGGCTAGTAAGGATGTAGTGCAAACTGTTAGCAAAATATTTGGAATGACAAAACTTAAAACATTTTGTCCAGTAGAGTGTCAGTCCCTTTGAGGGACTCTTGTTTATTTTCTTTTGAAATGATGGCATCATGGATTCATTATCAGTATAGTAATAACTAATTTTATTGTAATAACTAATTTTATCTTTTTCAGTGCTTTTTGTGGTGTATTTATCTAACCCAGCAGCCAGTTAAGAACACATGCATTTTGCTGCCTTGGTCTATGATGAAACCACATGAATAAAAAGGATTAAATTGATGAGTTTGCTCACTCTATATATTTTAAGAAGGCATTTTATAAATATTATTCTCTACTGGAGATTTGCATGTTCACATCTCCTACCTACTTCTGAATCTATTACAGAGCATGTAAATACCATAGTTATTCTAATAGAAACCCCACTTCAAATAACCCCCCTTTTATTTCCCCCAAAAAAGAAATTCCTCCTTTATCAAGGCTTATAGATCTGTATATATATATATATATATATATATATATATATATATATATATCCACTATGACATGTTTAGATAATTAAAACAATACATGATTAATCTAACAACTGTTAGAAACATCAAAACAACTTAATTTATGAACGTTCTCAGTCAAACAGTGATCTACTTTATTCAAACACACCCTCCCACCCTTTGAAAATTGCACGGCCCCAGGAGCATCTATTAGAATAAATACGGTATATAAGGGCAGCTGTTAATAACAAAATTTACTTGTAATCTTTTTTAAAAAAAAAAAATAATTTCATTTGATGAATGAATTAAATATTATTTATGATGAAAACATAAACATATCTGATATCCATTGATAATGACATCGGCAATCTAAAGCTTAGATTTAATAGATTCCTCAGTATTGTAATCGATCTGAGAAGAAAAGGTGACTGGTGATTCCTTGGTATTTTAATGCTAGTGGTACTGTATGGATTTATCATTACTGTTCAAGAAAGGCTCAGAGGTCATATGGCTATTGCCCAAGGGAAGTAGTTCAGAAATTGTCTATTATATAATACATTTTTATGTGATGGATATTATCGGCTTGTAATAATAGATGTCTAGATAATTGGCATTTTGCCTTTAAAAGTCTGACCTTGTCACATAAAATTGGCCATTAAATGTACATGACAAATAAGTACTCTAATGCATAGAATAGTTTATCATTTTTACAGTTGAGTCTATGAAGGTATTTGTTGTATTTTACAACTAGCAAGCAAACAGCTCTATGAGCATTATATATTTGAATAAACATAACATTGATTGAGATATAGTGGAACCATTCTTGAGCCATTCATTAGAAAACTAATCTTTTATCTTGATAACAGTTTCTTTTGTCATTGATCATTTGAAAGAGATCCATTATGCTGTTGTTGATAATATTGGAAATTTTAAAAACTTTTTCCCAAGACTACAATCAAAATGAATTGTCCATACATTGGCAGTTAAGTTAGAAGCATTGTAGTATTGAAATTGCAGTTGAAGACATAATAATTAAGTATCTAATAATTGAGTTTCCTTAATATTAATATATATATATATATATATATATATATATATATATATATATATATATATATATATACACACACACGATTCCATCTTTATGTGAATGCCAGTTTATACCACATTCTGCATCTACTCTCTGTAGATGATTCATCATACTTGAAATGTTATGTTCTTTGTTAAAATTAACTTAAAGGAATTTGTCATTATTGAAGCTAAAATATCTTTACTGTAGACAAAATATTTGTATTGATATTGTTTTGTTGGGGGAACAAAAATATGTCATCAAGAAAGTGAATAAGAATCGATGATCATTATAAAGTATTTTCACTTCCATCAATGGTTCCTGTTTGGTTGTTTAAAAACAAGCACATTCTGTGTAAAACTTTGTGATATTATTTGTTACATAGTTTCAAAACATTGAGGTTTTCCATGATGTCACATCAGATGATAGATATTTATACAAATCTCACATGGTTACCATCATTGCGTATTGTTCACAAACAATCATATGGCTCATCAGCAGCTAGCTGATGATACACAAGTGTAATTAGGTACTTTCACCAAATAAAATGTGGCCTTGAGATAATAGTTGACCGTGAGTGTACAGGAAAACATATAATAGAAACAAACTGCTTCATTTCCTGTGACTTGCACACCAAATTATCCTATTACTGTGGATATATTTGTGGCAAATATGTCATATTATGACGGCAAGTCTCAAGGCTTTTTTCTTCTAACAATAGAAGCTTGAATATGTCATTAGTCATCATTTGTAATTCCTTCACATATATCATCATTTGTAATTTCTTTACATATGTCATTCAAAGAAATTAACCAATAATCTTGTGTGTGTGTGTATATATATATATATATATATATATATATATATATATATGTTTATTATACAAGTTCATTAGATGACAAGTACAATGAAACCTATCAAAACTGAAACCTAATTAACAGAAATCCCATGAAACAGTGATTTCTCCTGGATTTTTACTTAATTCCCCCTCTGGCATTTTGTTAATGGGTAAATTTTAAATTTTTTTTGGGGTAAGGTGTGTGTGTGTAGCTTTTATATGATTGTTAAAATATATGAATAGACCCCTTATGTTATATTTCAACAAAGGATTGGAAGTTTTTAAATGACAAATCTTCAAATTCTTTATCTTCATTATTGGCATAGCAACAGCCATTGCGTATTTATGCCATATACATTAGAAGTGCATGTAACGGTAGAGACATTACTGGAGAATACCAAAAACCTATATCTGTCACTACAGCCGGGCCAGATGCAGTTGGTAAAAAGCTCTTAGTGACTAGAGAATCGATGAAAGCACCTCATTGCTCAGTTGCAAAAGTCATTTTTTAGTAAGTGCCTTATTATAGCAGTTCATTTTGGAAGTCGGGTGCTTAGATGATTAGATTGAACTTTGTTACTTATTAATCAGTATTATGTGGTCTATTATGCACAGGGTAAGTCAATGGTGCACGATTTTCATGTCCTTGTTTTTAAGGGAGATTATATAAAAGGAGGGGAGGGGCACATTCATTTGTGTGTTTAGGAGAACACAGTGTTGAAACCTAATTGTTTTTCTGGTCCCGAATATTTTCTTCTATTCAAAATTTTTAAAAAAATGTTCACTCTGTAAACCAAATCCCTCTGCTCTGAAAATTGATATTTTCTTGGGGCCCAGTTGTTAATTTTGCACTAAAATGAATCCCATAAAGCTGAAACTGACTTAAGATTGTGACAATCCAGTTGTCTTTAAACAGCCTAAGGCAAGGAAGAGTAAAACAAAAGTTTCCATGGAAACACATGTATACATATCCAGTGAAATCTTTATTATCAGAATATCTCTGTTAAAATTTGAGCAGCAGTTGATGTGGTGTCAGAATATTTCTGTATACATGTATGTAAGAGGATGATTTGGTTTATGATTTATGGCACAGTAACATCGGAAGGTTATTTAGAGGTGAACCAATTCGAGTAAAGTGCCTTGCCCAGGGACACATCATGGTAGCCAGTTAAGGCTGTTGCAGTGATAGGATTCTAACCTGTATCCATTCAGTCGCAAGTCTGGCAAGCTGACCTCTCATTGACTGCAATTCTTTCAAGGATAAACCTATCATATCTCATTCTTTGAAAGTAGATCCTCAGTAATCTGAATTCCCCCTTGAAACCAAAAGTGTAATACAGTCCCTTGGCCCAAAGTCAGAAGTTTCACTTTGTCTAGTCTACAGATAGCAACTGTAGAATGCCAAGTTCAGTGTAGAAATTACTTTAAGCTTAATTATAAGATGAAAATGTCATTTGTAATTTTTAAATTTTTTTTGTTTGTTCTACCAAAGGCTAAGTTTAGTTACATGTAATAGGAGACTGGGAAGACAGATTTTCAGAGGCAGTGTTTAATTTTCTGTTTTTCCAATGAATTTGGTCCTTACAAAGTTTAAAAGGGCAGATGTCAGAAATACATCAAAGTAATCTCAATGAAATTAAGGCGGTGTGTTTGGATTTGCATATATTGGCATCTGGGTATGACATTTGTTCTAATTGGAACTCAAGACTTGCTGTAGAATGACCTTGCTTTTTTTCATGTAATTAGACTTTGTGGGATATTGTATCTACATTTGCATACCCATAATGCTGTAGACTTTTATGCCAGTTTAAAATTTCAAATATGTCAGTTATATGAGTAAACTACATGAGAATTTGTTGCCATTACTACATTTGATATTACTGGAAATTAATGATAGCTGTATGAAATTGTTAGTGGAAGAGGATGGAGTTCGCATTTGCATAATCTGCTTTCATTTGTTGTTAATGGATTCTGATGATAACAATGAACATAAAGTGTGCCACAAGTCTGTGTGATGCAGCAGATGTTTCAGGATTTAGACACTAATGAATTATGTATTTTCAGGGGCTGTTCAGCTGTGTTATTATTTATATTTCAAGCACCAGTCTATAAACAAACCAGACAAAGAACTTGGGTATCCTTGAAATGCGAGAATTTCTTTGTGCTAAATGATAAAAACAACCAGTGTGTGTAAATGTGATTTTATGATTTACAACATATATAAACCATTCTTACTTTGTGAAAATTTAATATTGAGAAAAAGATTTGTTTATTTTGTCAGTCTTTCTTGGAATTGAAAAAAAGACTAAAATTTAGTTATTTCATTTGTAAAAGAAACTTAAGTATGTTTAAAGATGGAAGGTATAAATTCAGAACTCTGCAACAATCAGTAGCAATTTCTCATATTTTTTATTGCCATTGAATTTGCAATGAATAGATCAGATTTCATGTTTCTCGTTCAGCATTATAGCATACACTAAATTTGTCTTCCAGTTTAAATACTTTAACAAGTAATATAATCAGTTCATATCAACTTGAGGAGGTGCCAGGGAAATAAAAAGTTTCCCAGAGTGCGAAAGAATCATCTAAAACATCTAAATCATACTACAACTGCTATATTGTGAGAGAAGATGGCAGGTTACAAAAAACACAAAGAAAAAGTATACTTTCATGTATTATATAGAGGCCATCTCTTGGACACTGTAGATTATAGATAAATAAGTGAATGTCAAACATTTCTGGAAAGTAATGGCTACTGTAGATGCAACATTGTCTGGACTGGATATTCTAGAAGCTGTTGTTTGCATGGGTTCATCCCGGGTTGAATGAGTGTATGAATTGTTTATGGCAATATACATGGATAATGAGAAAAAGAAATCAATGGCTACTAATGCAACTGCAAGATAATGCTGTTGGAACTAAAACATTTCTAGCAATGTATAAATACAAGTCTTTTCACTACTGGTCCTTTCTTTACCAAGTGTCTAGACCCATCACATTTTTATCATTTTATTGTTCACTAAAAGTCATGTCCCCTTTGTTGCTTTTGTAGTCACATTGTTGGGGTAATATTTGGTTCATAGAATGTTAGCCAAATTTAACAAGCCTTTCTTGTGCATTTCCTTTTTTTCAGTGTTTTTCATAATCACTATGAAAAGTATGGATCAGCTTACATTGACAGGAGTTAATATGATACCATAATGAAATTAGAGTTGCATATTTTGAAAACTTAGGAAAGTTGTTTTGTTTTGGGTTTTTTTTTTGCCATGGCTGTAATATAACCTAGGTGAATGGTAATGAACTCTCTTTGACCCATTGTTTAGTTTTACATATAATAAGTATTTTTCTCATTGGCATTTTGACAGTTATTTTTGTGGCTTTAAGTACTTAATATCCTTTGTTTTGTTTTGTTTGTTTGTTTGTTTGTTTGCTTTGCAGATTCCAGCTTTCTTTCAAGGCCTGTTCAAATATTCATAGGTTTGCTGTAGTTAATTTACCTTTGGAAATGAATTTCAGTACCAGAAGGTGAAACTCTCATGCTGGTATTGATTTAGTTTTAGCGTTCTTCTGTATCAAAGGACTTTGGAGGATGTTAAGCTGTTGTTCAGTAATCAGCAGATTTCTCCTGGCTAGATGCCACTCCATGCCCAGACCATGCTGAATATAAGTATATCCAACCCATATACTTTGATTTGACCTGGCTGTATATCAATATAAACTGTCCAATCCCAGTAAGTTATCTAAAACCACCTATGGATTTAGCACCATGTATATGGTACCATAGTAACTAGCATGGTCCAAACCTCTTGGATTTAGACATATTCTTCTTGATGTTCATAACTGTGCAGCAAAGAACAAAGAAAATTGTTGTTCAGGCACACTGAACTAACACTTTGGAGAAGGAATGAATGGTTAATTTTTATCAAAGTTTTAGTGTGTGTGTGTGTGTGTGTGTGATTTTGGATTTTTAACATAGCTTTAATAATTTTTCAGTAATATTGCTACAATGTCTGCAGTGTGGCAGTTTATAATGATATCTAGCATTGGGGGCATATATATACCAGTGCGATTTACGTGCTTTCATTTTGGTGCCATTTATACTGAAAAATAACATTCAATTTGTACCATGGTGGTCATTTTCACGCCATCGCTGGTGCCATGCACTGTGACTGTATGCAGCTCATGTATGTGCATGTGTGTGCATCTCATCACTCACCACTGCAAGGAATTATTATATGTGTTACTTTCATTGAAATTTCTTTGAAAATTATGCAGTTATAATCTTTACTTGAGATAAAATTTGACCATTATTGATTAATTAATGAAGATCTTTCTTCATTGTGTTAACCTGCCCATAGTAGTTCTATTTAAAATTTACATAGTATCTGTACTTACAGTACAGTAAAATTAAACTGTGCCCCATAACTAGTAAAAAGAACTGCTCATGTCTAGACCCAAATAACCCCGATTATCAACAATTTGGTCATCTGATCACATGAAATGTTGTATGATTAACCTTCGTTATGTTCAAAGTTTGATGAGATATACATGTAGAAACAGGCAGTATCATTTCACAATCCTGACATGGGATAACAAATTACTATGTAACTGACATGGGATAACAAATTAGTATGTGGCTGACATAGGATAACAAATTACTGTGTGACTGACATGGGATAACAAATGACTATATGACTGACATAGGATAACAAATTACAATGTGACTGACATGGGATAATAAATTACTATGTGACTGACATGGGATAACAAATTTCATTGTGACTGACATGTTACCAATGCAGTGAATTATTATGCTATTTCTTTGAAAATAATGCATAAATAATGAGTACTTGAGATATAATTTGCCCAAGGACTTATTTAATTTACAAGTATCTTTAGGGGGAAAATTACTTTCAATGCATGCTGTAACCCCAGGAATGCATCTGTGGGTAAATTAAGCATCAGCTGTACATCAGACTTGTTGTTTCATCCAGGTGTTGAGCTTTGGAGATCAGTACAAATTAGTGTAAGAACTTGGTTTCCATGTGTGTTGCTTGTGGATAACCACAAAATGTCATTGTTAATTAAATCTGCAAAAAGGCAAGATAGCAGAAAAAAATATTAAAAGAATATGATAGAACACTAAATGCATTTTGTTAAATGACCCTTTTTCTGTTTTATTTCTTTACATTTTTCATTGTTGAAATATTGCATTATAATATATAAGTAAGGAGCAGCCTGTTGTGAGTTTGATAATCTGATTGTAAAGGGGTATTGTGTGTGTGTGTGTGCCCCACTATTAATTAATTTGGCGATCGTTATCTAGAGGGTGACCTCCCTCAATGTTATTGCCCAGTGTGAGTGGATAGATAGAACATTAACAGAGAACTGAGCGAGACTATTGAGAAGAAATAAACAAATACGAGCCCCCTTAAACAATAAAAATAAAATAAATTTTAATTAATTAATACATAAAATAAAATTGCAATTTCAATCCAACAGATTTACATTAATGGAATTTAATAGCAGTGTTCAATGTACAGATTCATTCATCATAGTAACGAGTGGTGAAAAGAGTACAATGTCAACGCCTGTCTTGCATCACCTGGCGTCGTTCCACTGTTGACTTTGTGTTTCCCACTTCTGCACATGTGTGCTTGGTTCTTTCTCTGACCCCTTTCTATTCCAAACTCTCTATTTGCGGACTTCTCTCTTGGACTGTCCTCATTGGGTTCTCGGGGAGGGATATAGAAAGCTGTTCCCTTAAATGACAAGATTACCACTAAATCGCTATGCGTATCACAACCTATCCGTATATAAAATTCTCTTACTGTCGTTATTCAGAAATGTAAATAGCTATCCACACTGCATAAATTCTGTCATAATGTGACCTTAACGATTAACGGTCTTACAAATTTACTGTATTTGAGGTAAGGCACCATTGTTATCTCTAGTTACAAATGACTATTGCAATATACATCCAAGTCTGACCTTAATTAAACAGTTCATCGCCCTCGCTCCACATAGCAATTGACTAGAAATTAACATGTACGGTATATACAACAATACTGCTATATATATCTGCATACGCTACTATACGTCTTCTTACTCTAGCTAGTCAGTTCCACTCAATAAGATAAATGCTCGATTACTATTGCATAAGATTCACTAAATTCTAGCTTACAGTAACCAATAACCTGCAAGATCATTTAAGCATTACAAAGTCTTAGACAGTTATGCAATCATCATTAACTCACGATAACCAGGTTTGTCCTACAAAGGAAATTACTTCATATAACCATAAGAAATTCTACACATTTGAATATTTGGATTAATTCATAAATCCCTATGAAATGCTGCCATTTGAATATTTGGATTACATCATAAATCCCTATGAAATACTACACATTGGAACATTTGGATTACATGCAATCCGTCAATTCTATCAATGAACTAATAGCTGTAAAATTAAAGAAATAAATTGCATAACAACTCTAACATATCAACAGATTTCTATGAAATTGAATAAACGATACATAGCATGGAACATAAGCGTATCAAACATATTTGCACTGAACAAAACAAACAAAATAAAAAATTACATGGAAAAATTGCATACCTTAATGCTGTTTTCTTTTCCACACAATCGTGCGTCCTAACACTATAGCCTGTCTTTTCCTTTCAAGACAGCTATCTGGCCTCTTTACTTGTTAACGAGGGAAAACTCTACACTTTAGGTTTTCCACCGAAGTCGAACTCGCCTCTCTCAGGAAAATTTCTGACTAAAGAATTTTGACTAAGGTCAGTAAATTTAAACTCCCATAACTTCCAAAGTGTACGCCTTAATTTTAACTGACCAATCAAAAGCAACTGTTCCTAAATTTTCCCAAAAATAATCGTTGTCTTTCATCGGATTTTGACAGCCTAGAATATGATGCAATCAACTTTCCTTTGAAGATCAATTATTTGACATGAAGTTCTCTACCGCGGTTATGGCTGGTAACTCTACTGTACTTTCCCATGATAGCGTTACGGTCAGTTCTACTGAACCTTAACACAGGTCCTTTTATGTTTCAGAGATGAAATAAGGGAAATATCAAACTGACCTTTCTCAAAGACTTTTCTGGCTTGACTATGATAAAATTTTAATGTACAAATTGTACATTATTCAACTTGAAGATTCAGTACTTCTTCAAAATTCGACACATTACACTGATGTTTATTACATATGTGCCAGAGCTTATTATACGTATGTGTACATGGATCAAAAAATTGTGTAGGTACTTATAACACATTGTAAAAAGATTATAATAATTACCGTCAGTTAAAAAAAGAATTGGAACCAAGCTCATTTCTAAACGGAACTCAAATATATCCCTACGTACAAACATGACTTGGATCAGTGGGGGACAATAATAAGCCATCATCAAACTAACGAATGGAGAATTTGTTGGTTACATGAGCTTATTAAAATAGTTTAATCTTTATATAGACAAAGAAAAAAACTATTTTTGGGAGTTTTTCCTCAAGATTTACCTTTCTGAACAAAATATCTACATTGGACTCTCTCTCATTTTAAAGTTATTTTTGACATCCTTACATAAGGTGATTGAAAGAGAAGACAAATTTATCACTTTTCACAGTGCAAACTATTATTTTACTTAAAAGTTATTTGAGTACCTAGACCGAAACAATTTTTTATCAGTGATTTTGCACTGATCTGTTATGCAGAAACTGAATAGGTTTTGTTGTAAATTAACAATTCGGTCAGTTATTAGGTTGAGTTTCTGAGTAAAATACTTGACAAATAATAAGGTTTTGTCCTGTGGCTGCAGTTTGCAACACTACTTGTATTTAGTATGACATAAGTTAACCCTTTGTAGGTGTGAAATAAGCCATACTTAACTCTAATGTTATGGATCACATAGGAACCTGAGTCAAATAAAGACTACATTGTGTCCCCAAGCCTCACCTTCACCGACTCCATTAGAAAATCAATCCTTCTTTTTGCCTCCTGCATTATACTTGAGATGAAAAGTTTCTTTTATAGTGAAGGATATATAAGTGCTGTTTTTTTCTGTAAACTAGTATGATATACTTGATATTTGATTCTCATTTGGTTGCAAGCAATTTTAGAATTCTCTAAAGCTAAGTGGTCAGTGTTAGCAATAATGCTAAATGCTACTGCAAGTTTGTAAATTAAGACATCGTTGGAAAGTGTGGATATTGATATTTTGTGGAATGTTGTGACCCATCTTCTACTCTGGCCCCGTTAATATGATAACTGTGGTATACTAATGGTTTGTAGGTGTGACTGTAGATGGTACCGATTAGTAGAGAGACTGGGCAAAGAAATGAGGTAGCATTCCAGTTTTTTTGAATTTTTTATAACAGCCAGTTTGTTCAAAAGGTGCCATGTTACATGGCAGATAAGGCATCAATGCTCTCAGTGTGTATCCATTTTCATGCTTGTCAGAGAATGGGAAATAGATATTACAAAGCATTTGGCAAATTTATTCGGAGTTGATTTCACTCTTAACAATCCTTTGTTCTACAGTGCTTGAAAATCCACAAAATTATTTTTTTCAACCCAGCAAAAATTAGGAAACATTTATGTTTTAAGGCACTAATGTATGTGTCCAAAGTAATATTTTAATGGAGTGAAAGAAAACCATCACTTGTACATTTTCCTGGAAAATTGCTTACTTTGAAAATGATGATGAAAAGGAGAGCTAGGAGAAATGAGGCAGATATGAATTCATATTAAACAAAAATAAATAATACGTCAAGAAGGACCAACTTCAGAGTTCAAATTTCTGTTGGCCCACATTGCACTTAGCATCCATGGTTACTACAAAAGTGGAGAGTACAGTGTTCTCTTATTAGTCATATCATAGATATATATTTTTTTTGTTAGTGCTTTTGATTATAATTTGATTCAATTTTGTTTCATTGCAGATTGTCAGTTGACATGTCATCACAAGTGCAGGCCATTGGTCACCTTGGACTGCAAGTCTATCTCACAGGATTCGGCAGACAATGTAGATGAGGGGATGGAACTATTTGCCGATGAGGAGCAGACACTGTTTACCTCATCACCTTCCGCAGAGCTGGCATCAGAGCCATCGACTGTAGGTTTACAAGAGATTTGTTGTCTGCATCCATAGATTGAGATGCACATCTTGTATGCAAATTATGTTATAGTAGTGTGTGTGTGTTTTGGAATGCTGAAAAGTACTGCATCATCAGTTTAGATGATGCAGGAAATTGTATATCACTGCAGTGATTGTTTTTACATCTGTATTTAATGAAAGCCCAGCTGTGAACAGTATAGACAGTGGATAATTTGTGTTGTTTCACTTGCTCTCCTTATGAACGCTATTTACTTTAATCAGTAAATGAACAGTGTAGACCATAACTGGTTAGTGCATAATAAGTTGGCAGATCTTAGTCTGTGTGGTTAACAGTTCAGTTCGATTATAAACAGGTAAATACAGTATGTAATAGGGGCCCCGAGTGGCCGAGTGGTCTAAAGCGTTGATCGTTACGGATCACTGCCATCTCACCTCTGACTGCGTGAGTTCGAGTCCAGGCTCGTCTAACGTGGGTACGTGAGAAAGCCTGCCAGTAGCTTCTCGTGGGTCGGTGGTTCTTCCCGGGGTTTTCCAGGGTTCTTCCTCCACCATTAATACTGGCCGCCATGTATAGCCTATCTTGTGCTGAAAAATGGCGTTAAACCCTATAACAACAATAACAACAACAACAGTATGTAATAGCTAAATACCAGTGTTAAAACTTGATTTATCATGAAATATTCCAGATGAAGGCAGTTTTGCTTTTCATTAGAATATAAAAAGGAATTTTTTGGCATTGATGATCGAAATTACGATGAATTAGTTAGGCAGAGTGTAAAAGATTTATGAAAAAATTTGAGGATCTAATTTTCTTGATATTGTTTGTTTAATGTGCAAGTATGTGATTCAGAGTATTATTTACAAAGATCTCAGTAATTATTATGTTCATGATATAAATGTGATAAAGTTACTAAATATGCCCTATATACTTGCACACAAGTCGTGTCCAACTGCAAAATTTCATAAACCGAGATCTACCATCACATAATGCGCCCATAGATCAGGGTCTGTTGTGTTTGTTAGGAGTAATGATCAGAACAAAGAACATGGACCCTGATCTGCTGGTGCATTATGCTACTGAGGGATTGTATCATTTTGTATCAGATGAGTAATTGTATCATTTTGTATCAGATGAGTAATTGTATCATTTTGTATCAGATGAGGGATTGTATCATTTTGT
Organism: Megalonaias nervosa; assembly: GCA_016617855.1. Taxonomy (NCBI): domain Eukaryota; kingdom Metazoa; phylum Mollusca; class Bivalvia; order Unionida; family Unionidae; genus Megalonaias; species Megalonaias nervosa. Next base: position 64,332 of record JAECUM010002717.1, on the reverse strand, counting down.
ATCAGATGAGGGATTGTATCATTTTGCAGTTGGACCTGACTTACATGCGAGTATGTATGGTAGTTGTTTACAGCATTTCTTTTTCACAAGATTATTGGTGGGTTTTTTTTTTTCTCTCTATACAAATTAGCAAAACTGTTTAGAGTATTTCTGTCCTTTAGGGAAACATGTAGAAGACAGAAGTTAGACTTTAGGAATAATTACATTAAAATGCAGACTGGACTTTTTATGTTACAGAGTATTGTATTTAGTCATTGTGCAATGAAATGTAATAATCCTCAGGACATAACTGAGTATAGATTAACTGTTCCTGACTGCTGTCTGCCAAGGTACAGGGAGGATAACTGTTGTGTGAGTTATACGATGCTACATTCCAGATTCAATATTTGTCACCATATTTCAAAGGAATTTGCTCACTTGATCAGTTGTATGTAAGAATTAGTTTTGAATATCAACTCTTTTCGTGACTTCCGACAAGCTGGTGAATGAAACTTCATGCAAAGGTTGATTGCCTTAAGGATACACCCATTTCTGCGATTGTTTGTCTGTGTACTTTGCTGAAATTTTAGTCTCAAATGTTCTGATTTGCAGTATTTACTATTGAATGTCATTGTTGATTTAAGGGTAATATTTATTGTTAAGTAATACGAAAAATACCAGACATAAGGAAGTGCGATGAATGATTGCTTTCACATATTTCAGTTGAACACAGACCAACAGTGCCCAGCTTGATTGGTATTTTAGACAGGACAATTCAGTAGCATATTAATTTATTATCCCATATCAATCACATTGTGGTTTGTTATCCCATGTCAGTCACAGTTTGTTATCCCATGTCAGTCACATAGTAGTTTGTTATCCCATGTTAGTGACATAGTAGTTTGTTACCCCATGTCAGTCTCATAGTAATTTGTTATCCCATGTCAGGACTGTGAAATGATACTTCCTGTTTTTTCATGTACATCTCATCAAACTTTGAAAATAACAAAGTTTATCACACAAGATTTCATGTGATGAAATGACCAAATAGTTGAAAATCAGGGTTATTTTGGTTTAGACAATAAATTACTTGTTATGGGGCACAATTTAATTTTCTTTGCTGCAAGTATCGATACTCTGTGGATTTAAAGTACTACTGTTATGGGCAAGGTAACCAAATGAAGAAAATTCTTCATTAAATTATTCAGTTCTCAAAGAAGTAATCAGTTTATTTGATCTTTCACCTCTGTCCAGGAACATAATCCCAAAAATCAAGAAATATTGGTCACCAACTAAGTCAGTTTACTTGTCAAGTTCCTTTGATGTCAGATTTTCATTACAGATGTTGAAATGGCTGCTTGATCAAATACAGACAGGGATGGATCATCATACAGAGTAGCAACTTAATTCATTGTATGAATGAGGACTCCTGTCTCTTGATAGGCCAGAGGTCAAACGTTTGACAGAAAACTCCTGTTGCTTGATAGGCCAAAGGTCAGAAGTCAGGGTCAAAAGTTGTTGCTGAGACTGGTTTTATGATTTTGTTTTTTGGTTGCATTTCAGGAGAAAGATGAAACGGACAGTGGGTATCGGTCAGGAACTATACCTGAGGAGAAGCTGCCTCCAAAACCTAGTCAAGCCACACTTAACAGAGAGGAGCTCAAGAAACGAATAACTGAGTTCAACAAAATAGTTCCTGGAGCAAATTTTGCTCTTGTAAGTTGCATTTTGGATTTGAGTATTAGGACACATTAGTTGCAAATATTAGGCCAAGAAAAAAATATGTGTTTCCTATTGCACTGGTTTTAAAGTTCGGGTAGACATTTTTTTTCTAATTTTTTTTTTAAAGCATGATATATCTTTAATGTGATTTTTTTAATATTAGGGTCAGCAGTGAGAAACACGGACAGTCAGCTGACTGGAAACATATTTTTTTTTCGTTTGGTCTTGTGTAAATGCAAATTTGTTAAACTTTGAATAATATCCATCTCTTTTATCTTTTTTTTATTTATATTTTTTATTAATGATACTTTAAAGTAAAATTGTAATTTGTTCCCAAATAAATTAAAAGCAGTGTGAAGATCAGAACCATAGAAAAATGCCCCCTTTGATTTGATGATTTCTTTGTTATAGAAATCGAACAGGTTTTATATAGAAGGTACATCATTTTAATTTTAGAATTTAACATGGCTTTATTTGAACAGTAAATACTTACAACAAACTTAATTCTGTTGAGCTTTCATTCTTGCATTTATCCTGTTTGATAGACAGTGTAAAATGTATCATGGTCAGTTATGTCAGATTAATATAAATAAGTGATATTGTTTCATAAGAATGTTTAAAATGGTATTGGTTGTGTGGAAGGTTTCATCAGAAGTAATTTTTTCTGCTATTTGTATGATTGGTGTGTGCTTACTATGAGGATACAAAGATAATCCTTTTCACTTGCAGAAGGATCCCTCAGGTGAAGCATTCCAAGGCTTTTTAAAGGTGACTTTGAACCTTGTACGACCCATTAACATGTCATTAGGGGCACGTCCTCCTTCAATCTATGAAATTTTGACACGAGAGCACATTGTTGAACAGAACACGCAAAATATTTCATTCTACATGCCCAGAGATACAGTCAAATCTATACATGTCTTAAGGTAAGTTGTAGTTAAATATATAAAATAGAAAATCTAAATGAGAGACCACTTCCCCGAAGAACATTCAGGGTAATAACTTGTTTTCAGTTGGCATTGCAAATGGTGACCAGTGCTGCATCTATCTAACTACATCTTGAAAATTGGATGAAGACTACTTTTTTTTTACAGAAGCATACATAATTTGTATATTATTATTTTATCTGACAACACAGACATGATGCATTCCATTTACCTTCAGGAATGCACATTTTGGCACTCAAGTGGAGGAGCCAAAATTTGGTGTAACTCTGCAGTGGTAACCCCTCTTAAAAAAAAAACAGCATAATTTTGTCATCTGTGTCATAATTTGCAGTCATAATATTTTCTGGAAATCATCTGGGAGGTTGGAACCTCTGTACCTGTGCCAGGAAAGACCATTTGACAAGTTAGCAGTTTGAAAAGGATTTTGTTGTCATGGGTTTAATGCCATTTTTCTGCACATGACAGCCAGTATATCTGGTGGTGGAAGAACCATGAAATATACCTGTAAGCTGCTGGAAAGCTTTCTCACATACGCATGCAAGCCGAACCTGAGTCAAAAACCTATACTGACATTGGTGAGATGATGGTGATCTGTAAAGGCGAGTGTCTTAGACCACATGACACCAGATTAGGGTCTTCATTCTTCGCAGTTGGATTCGACTTATTCGAGAGTATAAATGGTGGGAGCAGGCATTATCATTGGATATGGACTGCCCTTGGGCCAGGGACTTGATTGCCGGGTTGATATAGCAGAAATTGTTCATTATATATATGACTTTTCTATCATGATTAAATACCATCAGTAATGTAGAACTAATTTACCTCCATGTAGGCATATATAGCAAGGTCTGATGCTTAAGATTATGGAAGATAACATGGAACTAGTTATATATTTATATAAATGGATTGGACTTCAGTTAATCTTTAAGAAATCAGTATTCATCAAACTTATTTCTCATAATAATGTTTGAAGGTCACTTACATCATGTCCGTCATCTATCCATTACATACAAGTTTCATGTCCATCAACTATCCATACAAACAAATTTTATTTTATTTGGCAAAACTTGCTGGTTATAAAGAACGGCATTTAAACAATTTTTTTACATATATTTATCGTAGAACTTGGTATTAGTTATACGTTGAAACTTAATATAATTGTTTTGTTTGTTTTCTGAAATGCAAATTTTGAAGCTAAATTTACTGAACAGAATAGTGTAATATATTAAAGTTGCTTTTCATATTTCTGTGTCAGTAGATGGTGGAAGTGCATATGTGTATTTATTTAGTGGTTCATCAGATAGTAATAGCGGAAGCCAAGTTTTTAAAGCGATACAGTACAAGTACTGTATTATGCTTCATAAGTAACATGCATTTACTGTGGTGCAGTTTGAGTATTGTTGATAAAACTATGTATTAACTTGGTTTTGCCTTCTTTTTTCAAGAAAGTTTTTTGTAACTGGTCACAAGACTGGCGTAGAATTTGTTTTCATTGAAAATGATAATAAAGAAAAAGTGAAAGCTTAGATAAAATACAACAAGATCAGCATATACGATTCCTTTTAGACCTGCCTGCAGCCATTATCTTCAAACCTCGTGTAGGGGATAAATTGAGGAAAGAAACGTTTTACTTGCAGTGTATATTGGAAATGTGCATATGTACAAAAATACACATGTATACATACATACATATGCAAACCTACACAGTTCTGATGGCATACTGTTTGATGACATGAAGGAGTTGAAGTACTTATCAAAAGCGGACTTAGGTTGGGAACAAAAAGTGAACAGAAAATCTAATTTGGTCACAGACAGCACTGCTGTGTTATGTTGGTTCATATACTACTGCAGTGCCTTAATTTGAGTGGTTTATATATGTGCAACTTGGAATTGATGCGTAATGAAGTGTTAGCATTATACTGAGCTGAGTGCCCTGCTTCTGAACTGGTTTATAGTTTGTTTACCTAAATATTTACAGTAGTGCAGAGTCCTACATGTCATCAGAACTGTGTATTTATCAGAACTAAATAACTTGGTCCATGCATGTTAGAAGTTTCAGGGTTTAAAAACCTACCTTCCAAATGTACAACAGTGTTGTGTAAATAGTACCCCTTCTGCTTTGTCTCACCAGGTACAAAGTTAGCATTGTGAACCAGCCTGTTTCTTTCTTTTTATTGTATTACAGATTTAGTATAGTACTACAAATTTAGTATAGTATTACAAATATAGTATTTCAAATTTAGTACAGTATTACAGATTTAATATAGTATTACAGATGTAGTAGAGTTTTTTAAATTTAGTATAGTATTACAGATTTTGAATCAAGCTGTTGTGTTAGTATGTTGAGTATTTTGTGTCTTTTGTTTCTGTTATACAATTAGTAGGCTGTGATATGCATGCAGTCCCAGGGTCTGTTTTAGAATGCGCAAATGCACTGAATAATTTCTTTTTAAAAAATCACAATGAAAAATGTACTAATTCTGCCAAAATTGCTCATGTTTTCAAGCACTGTTTTTGTTTCATAATTAAATCTTGTATTTTCAAGCACAACTTTTGTTTCTTAATTAAGTTTCTCATATTCAAAAAAGTTCCCTTCTTTAGCTCCCATTGTCAGAGACTAGAAGAGCTTATCCAGTGGACTGTTGTGCATTGGCCAATGTCAATCCATTAGCACAAGATTGTTACCATTACTTCTACTCTGCTTGGAGGATTGCCATGAAACTTAACATGCCACATTCATCCAAATGTTCAGCCTGTCCTAAATGAAAATGGTAGTGATCTGACATCCAATATAGCTGCCACAGCAACCATCTGAAAGTCATGTCAACAGGACGTTTTCACCAGACAACTTCTTATTAGTTGGTCATGTATAAAATTGGTTCTGCTTAGACATCAATTAGAGCTGCCACAGTAGCCATCTTGAAAATCTATAATTGCTGAATCATAAAGGATAATCATATGAACAGGAGGGTTTCACTAAAAGACCTCTTATGTTGTCTAGTTGGTTCTAAATGAAAAGTGTACCAGTCTGACAGCCTATATGGCTACCACAGAAGCCATATTGAAAATCGTTTTTATTGCTTCTTTTCCAGAAGAGAAAGTGGAATTCTGGGGGGTTTTCAGCAGAAGACTTGTTATGATGTCTGGTTGATCTTGTATAAAAATGGTCCTGCACACATCCAATATAGCCACCACAGTGGCCATCTTGAAAATCTTGTTATTGCTATGCCTGAAGACCGACTATGATGTCTGCTTTATCCTAAATGAATATCATGGGAGCCATCTTGGAAATCTTGTCACCACTTCTCCAGAATGGAAAGTGGGTCCCCGAGTGGCCGAGTGGTCTAAAGTGTTTACCGTTACAGATCACTGCCATCTCACCTGTCTGCATGGGTTCGAGTATTGGATTCGGCCAATGTGGGTATGTGAGAAAGCTTGCCACTATCTTCTCGTGGGTCGGTGGTTCTTTCCTGGGTTTTCATGGTTTCTTTCTCCACCATTTATACTGGCCGCCATGTATAGCCTATCTTGTGCTGAAAATTTGCGTTTAACCCTACAGCAACAACTACAACTAGAATGGAAAGCCATATCAGCAATGGTTTTCCACCAAAGACTTGCTATGAAAATGGTGCCACCCAGATATCCGATATGACCACAACAATTGCCATCATGAAAATCTTGCTATCACTACTCCACTGGAATGGATTGTCATATTAACATGGCTTTTTCACAGAAAGACTTCTTATAATGTCAGTTTGTTCTCCATGAAAATGTTGCCAATCTGACATTCAGTATGGCCACCAAAGCATCCATCTTAAAAATATTGCAATTGCAACTCCTCTGGAATTCAAAGTCATGTCAGCATAGGTGTCAGCCCTTGTGATCCAAGGTGCAACACTGATGATAACACAAATTCAGATGTGCAACTGATTTTTGTCCTTGTTTCTGTTATTCTCTCCTGGGTCTTGACTGCAGGGACATAGATTTGAGGATGGTTGGGACAAAGTGGTGAAGCACCAAGATCTATCTTTTTACAAACATTCATTATTGTTTTGGGAAAACTTATTTGTTGCCCAAATAAATTTTGCACTAAGTGGAGTTTAATGTATGCTGTCCACTTAAGTTCTGTATTTCGTATTTAGTTAAATTTTCTGTGAACATACCTTATCCAGAAACTGATATAACCTGGAGTCTGCTTTAATTCCATTGTAATGGCAAAGACATCAGACCAAAATTAGCCTTGAGAATGGTGTTATTTACCACTTTGTGATGGATTGTCAAACATAATGATTACCATATTTTTTTTCCCAATGTATATGTTAAAGAGGTAAGTTTATTATGTTACATGTAGGATTTAACAACAAATCAGCACAATCCTGACTTTATAGTGCCATTGAAAGTGTGCTACAATTGTATGAGCAGCATCACTTATAGTGTGCCACACTTTTATAGGCAACCTCACTTATAATGTGCCACACTTTTATGGGCAACCTCACTTATAATGTACCACACTTTTATAAGCAACTTAAATAAAATGAGCCACACTTTTATAGGCAACCTCACTTATAATGTACCACACTTTTATAGGCAACTTACATATAATGAGCCACACTTTTATAGGCAGCCTCACTTATAATGTGCTTCATGTTAATTGCTCAGCAGAACAGCAACAGTATATCCGATCTGTCAATTTGTGGATTGATACTCAGCCAAGAGTAGCACCTTTGGGAATGATTTATGCACGTATTTTGTAACAAAAACAAGAAATTTGGTGTCTCGTTATATTCAGAAATCAACAAGAGAGAGCAGATCTGATATCATCAATAACTGTTCTACATTTTTATTCAGTCTTAAAGGCACTTGCAAAACATGTACCGTAACCTAATAATGACATTGAAAGGAAATAACCACTCAACGGCTTTCATTACATACCAGAATTGGTAGTGCGTTGTCAGGTTTATCATGGAGACCACCCTAATAGGAAGAAGTCAGTTCCCCCTCAAGGCTAAATATTGAGAAGTGAGAAGCTATCAGGGATAGGGTGCTACTTGAGTGGTGTAAAATTATTTATGTTTGTTTATTGGATTAGATTGATAACAGCTTCATTTTTATTATTCATTTTACGTTTATGATTAAAAATAAAAATTGTTACTGGATATTATCTTATCCAAGTATTCTTTCAAATAGATCACTTGATAAATAATTTTTGAATTAGGTTTCATAAAGCAAAGAGGAACATTTGGTTCATATTCTGATTTTACCATTCAGAAATTAAGCAGCTTAATCAAATGGCATTTAACATGAGTAGCAGTCAATATACATATCTAAGGGTCTACATTATCTAAAATCTTATAGATTGGTGTGCATTTATTTTGTGCTACTCATGGCTGAATATATATCCCAGGGTAAGGGTCATTACAGAGGAAAGTGGGGAAAAAAATGTTTTCCTTTACCAAAAAACAGTAGCATAAAGTATTTGTGTGTGTGTGTGTGATTTGGATTTTTAACATAGCTTTAATAATTTTTCAGTCATATTGCTACAATGTCTGCAGTGTAGCAGTATATAATGATGTCTAGCGCTGGAGCATCATACTGCAGACATATAGCATGATGTCCCACCCAGTCACATCATCCTGACACCAGGCTGACCAGTCCTAACACTAACCTCTTAATGCCTAGTGAGGCAGCTGTTAGTACCATTTTTATAAGTTTTTGGTATGACTCTGTGACCTGCATCAGAGGTAGATGCTCTAACCGCTTGGCCACACTTAAAGTATCTAAAATTTATCAGATGTTTTAAGGATTTTATGTGTGATACCTTATCTTTTATTATTACAGAATTTTAACATCAAATTCTTCATATTCTATTTTGTACATAATGTTTTCATTTAAGGTTTATTTTTGTAGGTTTCTAAAATTCATTCTTTCATTTTCGCTTCATATTTTAGAGTTAGTTGGCACGATATAGCCACTTGTACTGAGGTGCTGTTAAATGTTACCACATGCAGACATTTTGTTCAGTATGACAGTTATTGAGATCTCATGGGTTTTCTTGACAGAGTTCTTGAGATTATATGGGTTTCTTCACCAGCGTTATTGAGATCACGTGTTTCTTCACCAGGGTTATTTAGATCACATGGGTTTCCTTCACCAGTTGTTGCAATCACATAGGGTTTCCTTCACCAGAGCTGTTGAGATCATATGGGTTTCTTCACCAGAGTTACTGAGATCACATGGGTTTCTTCACCAGAGTTATTGAGATCAAATGTGTTTCTTCACCAGAGCTATTGAGATCACATGGATTTCCTTCACCAGAGAGCTGCCATTGCTGACTTACAGCAAGTCATAAGCTGTTGTTGGTTTCCCAAGGTCTCCTGTGCTTTTTCCTTGGCTGATTTTAACTGGGACGTTATTAGGCATTAGTTAATAGGGCATTGTCTTTTCTAATTAATAAGCTTTTACAGTGGTATGTGGACTGCTTATCAGTTTTCATTCTAACACAGACTTGTTGACTGAGCAAAAGTTATTGACTGATGTTATTGGCAGGACATGGGGATTGCACCTGATTAATACTGTCACATTCATCTTGACAACTTCTTGTTTGAGTTCCCCTGATCTCAGAGTCTGAAGGGCTTTCTACTATCTATAGTCTCACTCACATAGCAAGATGATAAAAGTCACTTGAGAGGCAGCTCCAGATGAAGAGGCAGCACTGAAATCTATAGTTTCCCAAGACTCTTTTCCAATATTAATCTAATTTCTTTCTCTGCCATTTCTTAACATTATGTCTGGAACTTGGATACAGGCATTAGTAATATTTACCTAGTTATTTCTCTGCAGCTTCTTAGCATCGTGTCTGGAACACTTGGATCAGTAGTTGGGGGGGGGGGGTCTGAAAGGAAACAGCTGTAGTTGGAATCCTTAATTGTGAACTCTGTGAAGTCTTCTGTTTTTAAAGTTAATGAAAATCCCATTTATTCATTCAGACATTGTGATAACTTCTTACAAATGTAATTACTCTTAAATTACATCATCAGATTGTCATCTGCATATCATATTAAACGGTATTCTTTTTTTTCCTTCAAAACTTGGAAATTGTGATGGAATGGAGGTGGGGGGAATAATTAAGGAGGCAGAAGAACATCTTAGTATCATTTTCATTCCTTTTCAAATTCATTTTTTTTCTTCAATTTCACAACAAAGATTATAAATGTAGCGGTACATGTATTTGCAAGATACCTAGACCATAAATATTGTTTTGGATAAAATATAGGTCACAGTGATCTGTCAGTTATCATAGTAAAGGTATCTACAAGTTGTACTGTTATAACATGTTCATTGATATATTCAGTAACAGCAATGATAGCATTAGGAATAACTAATATGCAAGTATGCCAAGATTAATCATGATGGGAATCTGAGAAATTAAGTAAACAGGTATAGTTTGTTCTTTTGGTATTTTGACTTTTTTCCCTAAAGATATCTAGGTAACAAGATGCTATCACAGTGTTTCTTTGGATAAGGCAAAGTAGTCTAATTGCTGTGTTGATAAATAAATGTCTTGTGTTGCTGTCACATAAAACACCAAACCATGTCCTTCTCTAATGTAGCTTCCCAAAAGGATATTAACAGTATAGAGCATTATATTATTAGAGGTACAATGAAGATTTCAAAGAAAGCAATAGTGAACAGTGGCTTAAGAATGATTGCTTGTGATATGTTTCAGTATTTAACTTTATGAAAAATGTCTATTTTCAAATAGCTAAGTGTCCAAGCAGTCCAAAGTCAATAAAAAATTTATATTTTTACATAGCTTAGGGTCCAAGCAGTCCAAAATAAATAAAAAATTTATAGGTCACTGTGCATTTTCTTGCACTACTCTTGATTGAATACCTTTCCTCATGTATGGGTCATTACATGGAATTGTGGCCAGAGGGTGGGGGGTGAAACTACCCTGTCACTAATTGCCTATACAACAATGGCCGAATGAGTATTTAGAAATTAAAAAGAGAACGTTGTTGAGTGAATTTTTTTCAGTAAAACATTTATTACGATCACAATGGTTATCAAACAAATTGCAGATAGCATGATTCAGACTTGGATCTTTCTTATCAAGAGTGAGGAACACCAACCACAGTGCCACTGCAACTCTCACATAAGCATGTAGACATGGTCTGTTATGGGTCTATTACAAATCTCATCAGAAAGAAAGCTGTTTTGCATCTGCTGCTCACACATACAAAAAATTTGCATTACATCAAGTAAAGTTATTATCTTTTGAAGTTGCTGTCCTTTCTACATGTCTGTTACTGATATTGTTATGAAGAACAGAGATCTGTTAATGGAAAATGTTGCTTGGGATTTGCAAAACACTTTACAGTTGGTAGAACCTGTGTTTTATATCAGCAGCCATTATTCTCACTTACTGCCATACATGTATTTGTATTGGTCCTAGTCTTTGCTTACTTCATAAATATGGGGCTCAGCTACGAACAGACTGGACCCTAATGTTACATCCCATTTAATAATGCTGCCTGAGTCGTTTCCATGCCATTCATTGGATGGCCTGTCTTGTAAATTATACAGATTCTCAAACTGGGGGTTTTCAGAACTATTGCAGGTGAATGAATAATTTTCAGGCATGTAAGACACGAAGTTTAGCAAATTACCACGGTAGCAAAATTGGCTAACACATTGGTCTAATATTTATTTTTTTAGTTATTTCATGCGCACTACATTTTCATGAATAAGATGCTGAATTCTATTTGGCTGAAACGTGAAACTTTCCAATATTTGTGTCAGACTTATCAACTCTCTCTCTTTCTCTCTCTCTCTCTCTCTCTCTCTCTCTCTCTCTCTCTCTCTCTCTCTCTCTCTCTCTCTGTATGTATATGTGAGGGAGAGAGAACAGGTTCAATGTGCCCTTGTGCATGTTAGTAAAGGTTGACTAATGGATGTATAAGATATTTTGCTCTGGGATATGTCCCATGATGATGTTCCAGCTGGGACATGACTCATGATGATGTTCCAGCTGGGACATGTCCCATGATGTTCCAACTGGGACATGTCCCATGATTATGTTCCAGCTGGGAATGTCTTGGACTTTATAAAAAACTGTACTTTATTTGAAATGTGGACTTCGTAATTTAGGTTTTTGTGAATTTTGGGCTTTATTTTTGTTTTGTGTGCCTTTTTGAGGGATGCCTGAATTTACTCATATAGGTCGTTGCTATATGACCTGTAGAGTAGGAGATATCCTGCAATTGAATGTATACAGCTTCAGTATAAATGATTCCAGTCCAAAGGTTATCAGCAATGTTACCTGCCTTGTAGATAGGTTAGTAAAAATAGCAACATGTCTGTTTGCTGAAGCCATTACCATGAAGACAGATAAAACAGCTCTAACTTGCATTTCAATGTTCACTGAATCAAGTTTATTTACAGCGCTTCCAGCAAGCATTGGAAAAATAGAAAATGTAGCCAACAATGAAGCATTCAGTACCTAAACCTCATTAAGCCGAAATCCTCTTTAAATTGAAATAGTTCTGTGGTCCCAAATTTGACATTTCGTAAATAAATTTGACCCAACAAATTAAAATCCCATCAATACTAAACTGCTTTTATTTGGTCTCAGGTGGGGTGGGGGTGGGATTCCGTTTTCTAGAGGTGTTTCGCTGACCTAAGGGTTTTATTCCTTGGGAGTTTCACTGTTACTTCAAATGTAAACTTTTCAAATCACTTGTTCATGGAGCTGATCAATTAAGTCCTCTGCTTTCTTAAAGATGTTTTTGTCAAGGTTGAGTTAACAAATAGCCAGACACGGGTACCTCTTTTTGTTTGGGTAGTGACTGCCATAGTGATGTTGGGAATTGGGGCAATGATGTCCAAGTTAAGATGTTATGTTAAGAATGGTAATTAGGCCTTACATTTTTATTTGAATGTTAACTTGACCTACTTACTGATGTGACACATATTATCAGATTTTGTTTTTCTTTCTTGGGTTATCTGCATCTGGGTATTGCTTGCCTGAGTCAGCATCAATGGGTTATCTTCATCTGGGTATTTCTTGCCTGTGTCAACATCAGCGGGTTATCTGCATCTGGGTATTGTTTGCCCATGTCAATATCAATGGGTTATCTGCATCTGGGTATTGCTTGCCCATGTCAACATTAACATGCAAATGAAATTGGAAAGTTTTTGAAAGCCAAAATCAGGTAGTAGATGTCATGATGCAGTTTGTATAGAAGACATCAGATTTCCATAGAAACACTTTGTTAGTTTCTCACCTATCACTGACTTGTGCAGTTTTAGGTCCATTAATGTTTGTACAGGGTGTTATAAATGTAAACATTCGTTGCAAGTGACTGTTATAGTTGTAGCAATCTCTTTTTTTGTGGTTGTTATTATCAGAAGTAGATTGCTCCAAGTGGAATTTGTTCAGCCCACCAGCATCCTGTTTTACAATCTGTCTCCAATAGATTGTATTACGAAACTGGCACACTAAAGATTAGATAATCTTACTTTACGCCATTTAAAAACATTGAAAAGCTTCATTGATTTTTAACAGGTAAAGTTCTTCAGTTTTAGGTATTGCTTAACTACATAAATTTAACCTGTTTAAACTTCTGTTTAATCATACTTTATTTTCAACACAGTGCAAAAGTAATTCTGAGGAATATTTATACTTTTAATTAGTTTTAGCTTTTTAAATTACCATTGTAGAGATTGCTGCTACTAAAGGTTTCTTAAAAAAGTATTTTCTGAAAATATTTCATTATTTTCATTAATGTAAACTGCAGTTTGCACATCCACTATGGACATATTGAAATCGTATTATCACTACTTCTGAATGGATCGTCATATTAAATATGGGATTTGTCAAGGCTTATTAAAAATTTCTAGTTGGGCCTAAATGACAGTGGTGCTGATCTGATGTCCAATTCGGCCACCATTGCAACCATCTTGAAAATCTTGTTCTCACTACTTCTTCTGAACAGAAAGTCACATTAACAATGGGGGTGGGGTGGGGCTGGGTCACCAGAAGACTTCTTATAATGTTTAGTTGGGCCTAAATCAAAATGGTGTCAGTATGGCATCCAATATGTCCACCACAGCAGTTAATGTAAAAATCATTTTATCAGCGAAGAATATGATAGTTTCAACACTTAGAAGCTGAAAAGAAGAAATTCTTTTTGGCCATTAGAACATCAGTTCTTTTGAAGATCTCTAGTTTTACAGTGCTGTGATTGGGAACTGAACATGGGACCTAGTTGGTAGAAAATAAGCATTTCACCCTTGTGCTACCCAGGGATGAAACTAAATGTAGACACTTGGTCTTTATCAGACTTATTGTATGCATGGAAATATGGCAGGAAGAAGACGAGGAATTGCACATGTTTTTGGGTTTGTTATGCAACCTAGGGAAACTTGGCAACATGGAAACATGGCTTCCCAGGTGTTGCAAAGAAATTTTTCATCATTTGCTCTCAGTTTGGCCAAGTGCCACCAAGATTGTCTGGCAGTGTTTTTGGAAAACTCCTTTGATTTAAATGATATATTACACTTAAGTTTCTGATTCTGCCATTCCTAATGATAATAAGAAAGTTAATAACTTAACCCAATGCTGATTAGTATCTATTCATCTTCTTTGACCTCAAGGTTTGAAGATAATTTTGCATGCTGCTTTGCTTCAGAACTGTCAGGAAATAGTAAACAAACAAAAAAAAGACCCCTGCTGTTGTAAAGTTTTATAATGACTTATTGAACTAAAGGAAGGATTTCACCTTGGAAGAGCACTACATCATTTCCAGCTAGAAATAGTAATTCAGCTAGGCTTATGCAGCTGTGTGAGATTTTTGCCACACGAGGTCTGGTGAAAATAAAACAAAAAAAGCATTTTTCTTGTAAAGCCAGAGTGAGGTTTTTCCAAAAATTGGAAAATCCATTTCATTGGATGATGAGAAGATGTGATATTACAATTTTGATGAGATAACAATGTCACATTTCACTGCACGTGGACATTTTTATTGTCTAAGAACAGACCTGCTTCATCAGTAGTGCTGTTAAATTCTATCCAAGTTTTTGGTTTGAATAATTGTAGAAATCATATATATATATATATATATATATATATATATATATAATTTTTAAGATTGAGGTATTTTTTGTAATTTCACTTCTCCAAAATTTTACCAAAGTATCTTCTATTAGCAGTAGAGATCAGTGAAACATTTTACCTGACACTTGAATAGCAAAGCTGTCACTGAGCCACGTAAGTTTGGTTGAATGAGATGAGCTTGAAATAATTGGTAAATTTGAAAATGCCTTCAGACATGAGTCTTTTCAGAGAATTACCTTATTTCAGAGATCTTTACTGCCAGATAATAGATGAAAACAGTTCCCAAGTTGTCCATAATAATAAAAATTGAATGCTTTTCTGAGGGGAGATGCATTTTATCAGGGGAATTCACTGACACATCAAAATATTTTGAAATTATCATTCTCATGCAGGATTATTTTAACCAGGATCTATTTTAGGATGCTCAGTTGTGTGATTCATACAAATTTTGTTGTTTAGTTTGATAAAATATCAAGAGATTGGGCAAAAATAATACATAATACCTGAAAGTTCAGACTTTATTTCTTCATTAAATCCCTCCTACAGGTATATTGAAAAAAATTTCCATCCCATTTTTTTGTCAGTTGGAGGTAGAAATTCCCCCATAAATTTTCATTTCTGTAATAGCATCTGGAGTGTTATCATCCTTTATTTTATTGAAAGAAGCCTCCCCTGATGTTGTAAATACCAGAATAAAGTTGAAGTTGTATTCTTGCACATGTGATTAGTAAATTAGTCTGGCAATTGCTGTCAGGGGCAACAAGTTCATATAATTATTGTACCTAGAACAACAGTTTTGCTTAAAAAGAATAAAATAGCATGTTGGAAGAGTTGACGATTCATCAGGAGTTCATAAGTGAATGCCCCTTGGTGTTTATGTGCACTTAACTTGGTACATTATACTGCTGCAATCTTTTGGCATGCCAAAATAGATGAGTGTCACAGTCGACAATTAATCATGGTAACTGAAGTTATCACAGGTTATGGCAAGTCTTTAGGCATGACTAAAAAGAATGGTTAAATAGATGATAATCACAATCATGGATTAATTAAGATAACACTGGTTGATTAATTAAGGTGATACTGGTTACCATGTTCTGTTGCAGATATATTGGCATGACTGAATTAACGAGTTTTACAATTGCTGATTAATCAAGATATTGCTGGTTATCAGGTTTTTCAAAAGTGAACCCAGGGGTGTGTGACATTTATGTCATTTCAGTAACCCAAAGATAATAGCCAATCAATTTAGATTATTATGTGAAATAATTATTTTACATTGAATGAGCCTTTAAAAAAATGAATAAAGGGTAAAAAGATAATGTAAGAAATACATTATAATAATACTGGTAGTTAAATGTACTTAATCGTGATCTTATTCCAAGGCAGATTGCAGCAACTGGTGGAAGCATGTTCTGTATCATTAGAGCAGACACTCAAGCCTGGTGGATTTTATAAACATAATTACCTATTATAACATTTATCTGTCAACAAAGGTCAGTAATTAGGTAATCACTGTAAATTATTTCCTAAATCTAACTTTCATCATCTGTTTGATTGTTAAATAGTGAAGACACAGGAATATGGATTGAGTCCTGTAAGGGGTTGAATAAATCGGAATGGAATAAAGGATTTTGTAAATTTAATTTTATGAAAGAAAAAGTGGTTGCTTAAATAAAATGAGAGAAATTAAAGGCTACCATTTTCTTTGATGTTGTTAGCAAAGTCTTATGCATGACTGATGGGTGGACACGTTCTTTCATTTCGTTGTTGTACAAAGTTATCATATTTACAATTAAAATCTCAAGCAAAACAGTCTTAAATGGATATCCTTGGAATAAAATAAATAAATAATCCAGTATGGTGTATCATCATTTGCTATTTCCTTTTTAAAAAGCCACTTAATCAGTGTCCTTGCATGAAGTACCTTGAATTTTGTATGAAAACAATGTCAAGCTACCGTTCAGCATGATCAGCATTACTCAGTATATAAAAATTGCTAAATGGCTTGCTCTTAAAAAAACAAAACAAAACTGAATTGAATCAAATTTGACAGAAAAGCATTCTGGCATCAAGGGGTTTGAATTTTGTACAGATGATGTCTATGCACCATTCAACATGTTCACTATTGCTAGATACATAAAACCTTTAAATAGCTTGTTCTCAAAATATACTAAACAGAATTTGGTCCAAATTATAACAGAAATCATCCTGGCATGAAGGGTTTTCATATTTGTTGTTGTTTTGGGGTTTAATGCCATTTTTAGCACATGATAGACTATACAGTGACCATTATAACTGGTGGAGGAAGAAACTGACAACTCCAGTAAGAACCACTGACCTGTGGAAAGCTACTTGCAAGCTTTTTCACATAACTATATTTTACGAGCCGAAGACTTGAACCCATGCAGACAGAGGTGCGATGGAAGTGATCCATAAAAGCGAGCACTTTAGACCATTCAAGTCACCTGGGGCCTCTCTTTCATATTTATATATTGATGCCAATCACCATGGTCTGCCATTACTAAAGTCAATGTTGGATTTTTTATGACTGCAGTTCTAGACAGATTGACTAAACTTTGTTGAGGAGATGCACTTGAGGTATGGAAGGGGCCTGCTGATTTCATTGTTAAAAGGCCAGAGGCCACTGTGAAAGCTTTTGTTCTAGAGCAGTTCCTCAGATAAACTTTGACTAATTTGTCCTTAGGATAATAAATAAACCTACAGATTTAGGGGTCTAAAGGTCAAGGTCAATAACATGGTAAGTCTGATAAGAAAATTATGGTTTATACACAAGTTTAGATTAAAACTGTGTATGATGAGCAAAGGTAATTTGTAGGAACAATCAGCCATGCCCTCCTTGTGTCTACACAGAGGACTATTAAACACAGTATATAATGTTGCATTCACAGTTGTGGTGTTTACCAGAGTGTGAATATTTTTGATAACAGTGATTGGTCCATTATTCAAAACCTGTTGTCTTTTGCGGTGTTCAGAATCAAACTAAACATGATGATTGATGTTTGAGATGGCTTGAATGGTGCTGAACAGACTTTGACCAAACTTGAGTACAGAAATCATAATCAGTTACTTGGCCATCTCACTGAAAGGTCAGTTATTGTCAGTCACTGGCAATCTCTCTGAAAGGTCAGTTATTGTGAGCCAAAAAAAAATCAGATCCTGCCTGTCTGTCAAGTTCCTCATTACTGTCGATCATCAAGAGTTGCTTGTGAACACGAGAGGTTTCGTTTAATATCAGATTTTTTGGTTTCTCATCTCAGCTTATATCATCAGGATCTCGATGATTTTGATTTGTAACTACATCAGGTCCTTGATGAGTTAGACCACCATCGGTATGTGTGAATGAGCTGGTTGTGCATTTGATTGGCTGAGCTTTTGGACACTTTAAATGACATATTTCTTATTTTTTCTTCAGATTTTATATGCATATGTAAGCTTATATCATCAAAATTTCGGACAAATTCTATTACAAGTTTCATCTATGCATAATAGTGAGGTGATCTTGCATCAGACTGGTTAAGTTGTGAAAATTCTAGAGGCCAAAATTCTGGAACAAAAATAAATCAGATTTAGTATATAAGCCTATGTCATCAAGACCAGTTATAAATGACATCTATGTATATTAATGTGCAGATCTTGAATCTGACTGGCTGAACTTGCAAACACCTTGAGAACATATTTCTGATCTGATTTTGATCTAATTTGCTATGTAAGCTTATATCATCAAGATCAGTTGTAAATGACATCCATGTATGTTAATGTGCAGATCTTGCATTTGATTGGCTGAATTTGCAAAATCCCCTGAGAACATATTTCTGATCAGATTTTGATCTAATTTGCTGTGTAAGCTTATTATTATGAAGATCTCGCCCAAGTTTGATTATGAGTGATATCCACATGTATTAGTACATCTTCCTTCTGATAATTTGAGCTGAAGAACACTGACCATCTTTCAACTTCGAGTAGATCGTACTTGGTTTTTAAGCTTTTATCATCAAGACCTTGGATGAGTTCAGTTATAAACAACATTCTTATGTATTAATGATGTGATCTTGCATCTGATTGGCTGATATTGTGAACTCTTGAGGACATATTTCTGATTAGATTTTGATTAGACTTTGTACATTGGGTTATATTATCAAGACTTCTGATGAGTTCAAACATAAAGCTACATCAGCAGTGTTAATGAGAGTATAATGCATCTGATTTGCTGAGCTTGTAAACACTTTAGAGGCCATATTTCTGATCTGAGTTTGATCAGATTTGGTGTTAAGTTGGTATCATCTATGAATGCGTTATGATCAACATTGGTGTGTAATGAAGTGATCTTGCATCTAATTGGCTGAGCTTGTGAACCCCAAAGATTTGATATGTTAGTGTATATTATTGGGATCTGAGGTGGGTTTGATTATGTACAACATCCACACATTAACGAGGTGATCATGCATCAGAATGGCTGAGCTTTTGAACATCCCAAAGATTTGATATGTACATTTATATTGAGATCTTAGATGTGAACACTCCAGGGGCCACATTTCTGATAAGATTTGGTATGTAACCTTGTATCACATATTATTGTGTATGCAGGCTGATCAGGTGGTGGAGAGTTAACCCATTAACCACTGCAGTTACTTAAGGTGGAGATCTGAATGGTTTGCAGTTTTGACTCTTGGATGGGGCTAAGAACAGACAATAATCCATGCAGACTGCACAGTCCAGCTTCCTTTATGCAGAATAAGTGTCTGTACTTTAGGGTTGCGGGGTATAAGCAGTTTCTAAGCTGTGAATCAAACCCTAGTTCCTAGGGATAGGGATGGATCTAGGGGAGAATGTTGTCTATATAAATGACTTGCTCTTTTCATGCTGAGAAAGAAGATAAATGAGGTGAACATTAATAGATAGTGTAGCAACTATATGTGTCCCAAGATCTTCTTTCCACTCTCAAGTATCAACATGAGTGTGAATGCACATTCTAAAGCTGGCATATGTAACTCGGGTGAGTGGTACAAAGTCCACACTGGGCCACTTGTTGAGGAAGTCAACTCATTTGCTGAGTTTTGTTATAGTAATTTTACTTTTACGTGAAGTAATTTACTTCTATGGGTTTCTTTGTTGCATTGATTGATGCCTTTATATTTTTTGCACTTTTGGAATAAAAAAATTTGAGGGAAAATGACAAGCTATTTTTCTTAAGTTCTCAAGAAGATGAAGTTATACAACATTGCAGTTTATAAGTCCAGCCTTTTGTTTGAAATTATGTATGATTGCTTTCCACCCAATGTTTTATGATTGAAACTCCAAATGAATAATTAGGTATTCCCCCCCCAAAAAAAAAATGGGGGGGGGACAATCTAAGCATACTACTGGTACTTGCTGATATCACTACCTTATGACACCTTATCTGATATATGTTAAGTGAAAGTTACAACAGGTGTTGTTAGGTGGGGTGAATGTTTACCTTAATTCCTTGCTGTAAATCTAAGAAACGGTCTGTAGATCTATAGATGTTTATTGGTGTACCAGCTGTTAAGTCTAGGAAATAATCAGGGACAAGATTACATCATTTGTTTTTTTTCCCATCTACTCTCATGCTTCTTTTTTTTTAGGTGTTGTGACCTGGTACATCTCTTTGGTTATCTCCTGTAATAGATTACTCCCACCCCCATGTGAAGTACATTTCTTAATATCATACCTACATATTTTTAAGTCATCCATGAGGACAATACCCTTTAATTGGATCATTTTCTATTTATCTGGGTAAGGTTGAAACTGCATGATTGGAAGATTTGGTGTTGGCCCAAAATCCATAAATATTGGTGAATTAATGAAAAAATGTATATGAATATAGACAATTTAAGATCAAGCAGTTCAAGTTGAATTTGAGTTTTAAGACATTTGGACTGTTACACATTAACTAAAAAGGCATTCAGGGCCTGGTTGTTGTGGTCATATGATAGACTGGATTTAATACCTGTTTGCTAATACACCCAATATTGGTTTTTGTATTTTCCTTGAATAAAAACTTGCTTGCATGTACATGTACTTTATTGTTTGACTGTAAGATTGTATTCCATCAGCTTGTTTTGGAAAATAGCAAACCTGTCGACATGATTACATTTGGTTCAATATGTAAATTAGCTTATAAATTTGATCAGAGTGTAGGGAATGGGTTCTTTTTGTTGAAATTCATATTCGTACAAAAGTGCAGTTACTTAAGGATGATCACTGGTTTAATGTTGGAGTATTTACTTTTTTGAAACACTGATCTTGTTACATAGGTATGGTCCAGACAATCCACATCGGTTGGCGTGGATTTTCTTCTGTTACTCTTCGTTGAATGTCTGTTTATGAGTACAGGTCGTTTACATAGACAAGTACAGGAAAAAGAGCTTGCCTGTAAAGTATTTTTCAAAAATGAATATTTAAAATTCATCAAGTTTATGCAGTCTGGAAACCTTCGTCTTGTCTTATCAAAAAGAAAATATATCTTGGTGAGTTAATTTTTTATTTGGTATGACACAGTTCTTGGGATCATATAGGTTTCTGTAACAGAAAGCCTATACAGCCAATTTACAGCAGACTTAAATTTCCCAAGTTCTTGCATATTTTTCATTGACTTTATCATTTTCTTTACTGGGCTGTTATTGTATTTTGTAAAATTTTATAAGCATTTATCTTTCTATTGCTTAATGAGAGACAGAAATTGCAGCCATGGGTATTTGTCATTCAGTCTTACCCAGAGTGTATAGCACTGCAATATGGCTGGGTAAAATGTGGTTTCATATCAATGACATCATCATGTTATCTCATTTCAAGCTGTGCAGTTTGCATTGATTTTAAAAGCAGACTACCTGAAAACACACATAAAAAACTGCTCTCTAAAAACTTGAGTGCAAATACTGAGCAAATGGTATAGGACTTTGATTAAACCTGTAGAGCAAGGGTGATGTTGATTTTTATGGAAAGAATGAGAGATATGGGAACTGAGTGATAGAAATACATATGAGAGAAGCACATTTAGAACTTTAATAATCTGATATATTTCAGCAGAAATTACTATTAAATCTGTTATAATTAAGCACATATTAGCAGTACAAGATAAAACTATCTCAGACAAATGCCACTGCCTTGATTTTGAAATTTCTTATCATATTAATTTGTGAGGGATTTGTACTCAGTGATCTTCTCAAGTAAACATGATGTTTTGGCCTTGATGATGTAACCCTTATGTGTTGGAAGTTGTGATAACATTTGATGAATTTTCACCTGCTGAAATTTTACATATAAAATAAAGTCTATATCTAGTTCCTGATTCTTCAGGATTTTCACACTGATGGTGAATTCTTGCTATGGAATTTTTCAAAGGGTAAATGAAAATGGTGTCAAGCTGATTTCCAGTATGTATGTCACAAGAACTAATTTGAAAATCCGTTATTGCTGAAGAATATGAGAGACTGTTTCAATGCTCAACAGTTAAAAGGAAGAAATGGATGTGTCTTGAATTCCTGGAATTCTTTTCACCCAGTAGAGCATTGGTCACTTTGAGGGATTCTTGTTTAATATTGTAGTCTTATTCACCAAGACATTTGTATGGTTCTGTAAAGTCTCCACCATACAAGGATCTCGTAAAAAAAAAAATGATGTTGTTTTCCTTGTAGCATCAGAATGACGCTTTCCCAGAGTTGGGAAAATTCATTTGATTGGCTGATGATATGATGTGACATCATATGTCATTGTGATGATGAGATGATGTCATATTTCATATAATCATGGACACCTTAACTGGCTGATTGGAAAATGCCTCCTGCATTGGTGTCAGTTTAGAACATGATGTTCAACAATGTCCTTTAAAGCTTGCAATAGATTTGTGATTTGAATGATCACAGTATGTGTAATTAAATTTTGAGGTGACTAGAACTGTCTTTCTACTTTTTCATTTTAAAGTTTGATTGAAGTACCTTTGGTCAGTCACAGCAAAACATTTTACAAAGCCCTCATAAGGCAGAGTTCACATGGAGTGGCAGATGAATACATTTAAATTTAATTTTTTAAATGATTAAACATACTGGTGCACATTTCATATCAGAGCCATTGTTAGATAATAAATCTGACCACTGCTTTAGACTGAAGTTATATGAAGAATGTACCTCACTTGGTGTTTTTATTAAACTTCCTTTGGTTGAAACTTGAGTTTTGTGATGAGTTAGACTTCCATGTACATGTTTTCATAAATGCCCATATACCCATTCAAACCCTATGTTTGTGTTAATTTTTTTTACTTAGCTATAAATACCCATATACCCATTCAAACCCCATGTTTGTGTTAATTTTTTTTACTTAGCTATAAATGCCCATATACCCATTCAAACCCTATGTTTGTGTTAATTTTTTTACTTAGCTATAAATGCCCATATACCCATTCAAACCCTATGTTTGTGTTAATTTTTTTTACTTAGCTATAAATGCCCATATACCCATTCAAACCCTATGTTTGTGTTAATTTTTTTACTTAGCTAAAAGGCTGACTTAAGAAAATGGGGGTTTCAGTTCATTCATGTCCAGCTGTCGCGTCCCATCATTTCATATATTCAGGCTGTCACATATCTGGAGGGGACATATAGTGTTACCCATGTATATCTATCATGTCCCATCCCATCATGTCATGTTCCATCTGTCTTGCATAGTATTACCCATTTTGATCTGTCCCATCCCATCATATCAAATCATATCACATCATGTCCCATCAGTCATATCTCTGGAGGGGACATATAGTGTTTCCTATGTCCATTTGTGTTATCCCATCACATCATGTCATGTCCCATCCGTTATATCTCTGGAGGGTATGTAAAGTTTTACCTATGTCCATCTGTCCCATCCGATCATATTACATCATGTCACATCTCTGGAGGGACCTAAATTATTACCTATGTCCATCTGTCCCTTCAATCATATTACATCATGTCACATCTCTGGAGGGACATAAAAGTGTTACCTATGTCCATCTGTCCCATCAGATCATATTACATCATGTCACATCTCTGGAGGAACATAAAGTGTTACCTATGTCCATTTGTCTCTTCGATCATATTACAGTGGGACCCCACTATAACACGGTAGATGGGAGCCATAGAACCCGACCGTGTTATGAACCGAACTGTGTTATAAGCAACCATGTACAGTACCAACAAATCTGCAGGGTTAGCGGGGTGGGTGGGGGTGATAATGAAAACAGGTGCAGAAACATGTGCTTCATTGGCATAATTACCATTTTAAATCAATGTATATTAAATGAGAAAAACACCTGCAGTGATAACAGAGATTGCATATATAACATATTTCTTTATTCGTAGAACCACGCATTGGTACATATACGTGTATAGTTTATATATACATATCTAATCTATAGCATAAATAATAAATAGAGTATCAACACCGTGTACTCACCTGTGAATCGAATCACATACATTGAATCCACAATACAAGTATTTCCATCGAAAATATCCGCACACAGATTTAAAATATTCAATAATTTTGTCATAGATCATTATGTGACTGAATTCAATGGAAAAATAAATAGGAAATATTACGTACTGAATGATGGAACAGTACGTTCGAAGGTTAAAAAATGGTGTCTGTATAAATTTCATACTGCTAAATTTTCTCATCCGTGAATTGTAATTCTTTATTATTGTTTGAAAAACTCAGTGATTTTCATCTGCTTTCAGCTACTGTCACGTTTGCTCTTCGCAAAGTCAATCATATTTCTCGCGTCTCCATCCATCTCAAAACACACTCTAAATTTTTGACTGCTTCTGTTGCTGACTGTGGATTATCCTCAGGTGTGGTGTCCTCAGTGTCGTCAGAAGCATCACCATTGTCATCATCACCATTGGTGTTATTGAACATAATATTTTGAACAATTTCTGCATCCGAAACGTGATCTGCAACTGGGCAGTCATTATCGAAATTGAGCCATTCATTAACACGGTCGCGTGACTGCATCTTTTCTTTAAGAGTAAAAGCTTTACGTTTCCGTTTCCCGTTTTCCATTCAAAATGTCCACTAACTAACACTTTTACACCTATTAGTTTAAAAGATTACAGCAAGAATAATTGTCAGTCAACAATGGGGGTATATTTGTAGGAAGTGGACAACATTATTCACTGGTCTACCGATTGCATAAAATAACACTGCCAAGCCACGCGCACATGTTGGCGGCTTTCGTTTCTTTGATGTTTTATAAATCGTTGCCCCATAATTTGAACAAGTTTAGCTTGGCAATTGACTTTGATGATGAGCAATGTACTTAAATTAATTGATCTATATATTCAGGTGAGAATCTTTTATCAACCGCTGCATTGTTTGTTGCTTAGTTGTGTAGTCAGTTTAGAGAACATATGTCAGATATTGTTTGAGCAACGACTGTATACGGAATGCATTGGCGACAAACACAAAGTAGACTTGATGGCTTCATTGCTCATGGATCAGTAATAATAAGATTAACTCTTATGAGCTGTCATTTTTCAACAATAAACAAAGATCAAAGTTCTCAAAAGGCCCAGCCATTGGTTCAGAAACTCGTATTTCCGATGTTTATTTTGGCACAAAACTGTAAGAAATTGGTTAAATTAAAAAATTATAGGAGCCACGCCACGATTGTTTTATATTTGAATCCATACATGATTACCTCCCCAAAGAAGAAATGTTTTCCGTGTACGAGAATAATACATGTATGTGATATTTCAGGAACCACGCCAAAATCGTCTTATATTTGAATTTATATGCAATCTCTTCTCCAAAATGATAATAAAACTTTTTACATATTTTATTTTTCTTACTTATAAGAATTTTTTTTAACAAGGTAATAAGGTAAATGAAATTTTGGGAGCCATGCCACGACCGTGTTATATCTGAATTCGTGTTATAACGGAGCGTGCTATAGTGGGGTCCCACTGTACATCATGTCACACTTCTGGAGGAACTTAAAGTGTTACCTATGTCCATTTGTCTCTTTGATCATATTACATCATGTCACATTTCTGGAGGAACTTAAAGTGTTACCTATGTCCATTTGTCTCTTCAATCATATTACATGATATCACATCTCTGGAGGGACATAAAATATTAACTGTGTCTATTTGTCCAGTCTGTCATATCTTGGAAGGGGACATATAGTGTTACCCATGTCCTATCCCATCACGTCATGTCATGCCCCATCTGTCATTCATTTAATTTCTCATCAGTAGCTTTTGAAGAACTTGCAAGATTTGAAACGAAACGTGGTATGAGGTTTTGCATTAAGAAGGCGTATTTGTTTATCACCATTTTCTGGCAATATTTTGAGTTATAAACAAGTTTGACTTTAAATGTTGCCCTCCAGTTGCATTGCATTGACAATGGGAATTCATTGTTATATACACATCTCTAGTTGTACATTTCTTATATTCTCTGTGTATATTTCAGCAATGCAACAACGAAGGAGGTCATTACAGCCCTGCTGAAGAAATTCAACATTCTGGACCATCCCAGGAAGTTTGCCATGTATGAACAGGAGTTGGTCAATAACAAGATAGGTAAATATCTAAAATAAACCTTATATTCTTATAGCTTAAAAGCTCCGGTGTTAATAATGTTTTGGAGAGCATCGTTGTCCTTGTCATTATGTGAGGTAGAAGAATTAAAGTTGACTAATTGTGCCTTAAATTTCAAGATTGTAGCTATAGTTGTATTTTTTGAAAATCGTTTCAACATCATTTCACTTTTAGCCTGACCTTGATTTTTGTTCGTGCTTAAAAGGTTTGAGGAAAAGGGGCTAATGAAGACCACCAAAATGCAAATTTAAAAACTTTCCCACCAGTTGTGCCTGAGATTTGTTCATGGTAACCTTACTGTATACTTTGTTATAACATGAATACAGATATAAAAAGTTGTGTCCTGGCCTGAGTTTTTTTCTTAGATGTTACTTATTACCTGACAATAATCAGAAAATCCGATAAGCTCACAAACAGATGAAAATAATTCAGTTAAGGAGTTTTCATTCCAGAAATGGAAAAAGTGGGGTCTAACGTACAGTACCAAGTCCAAAAATGGGGTCATTTATAAACACTGGGGGGTGCCAATACCATTATCTGTGTCTTGTTTATTCAAGAAATTCAAACATGTCTCATTATCACAGGAAATTAAGTCTTGCATTTATTAATTTCAACAATATTTACTTTTCTGTTGTATGTTTTGAATCAGTCTTTGTAGAGCCAGACTACAGCTAGGTGTTTCTAAACTTTCCTTTTCCACTAAATTAATCATGTCCACAGTTTTGGTCATGGCTAATTTAGTTGACAAGAAACTGTAGCAAACCATGCTGTGCTCTGACTCAGCAAGAACTGGTTCAGAGTATTTAGGCTTGATGCTGGAAAAGAGAATATTTATTGCAGAAATTAATGACATGAACACCTGTGATCATTATCAGCCTCTCCTGCCACATGACTTCTGTACTTGGATTGGTGATTTATTTTCCACATTTTTTTCCAGAAAGTAAAATTGCAAAGGATTACTCATGTGATTGAATGAAAACAGTAAAAAAAAAAAAAACCCACAGAATTCAGATCATCAATGAAAGATGGTACATTGGAATCGATGATGTTTAAAAATAACAAGGTGTGGAAAAGGATCCTATAAACAGACTGAATCTGAGTGTGAGTGTGTTGCACTCCAGCACTTTCTGAATGGGCACCCAGACGGAACAGGGTGCCCATTCAGAAGGTGCAAGAGTGCAGCAAAGGCATCATTGACATTAAATAATTAAGTTATTGTCCTACTTTACTGATGGTTGTAGATGTTGTAATTAGTTATTTATGCATTAAAGTTTTAAAAATCAGTATTTTTGTCATAAGCAGTCAGTTTTTTTGTACTCTGGGGTTGGCAGCTATGTTATTATCATGGCAGTCGAGAATTTAGTCTTTGTGTGTGCCAGTATGGTGCTCAGAAAGTTGACTAACCAAGCATTGGTGAAAGACATATTCACAGACCAAAAAAAATCAATATTAATCAAGGTCAGAATAAGATTGTTCCTTTCACAAAGTTACTGGTTTATGGGGCTTGTACTTAAATATTATACAGTTAATTTAGGCCAGCTTTCATGAGTAAATTAAAGTTAGTTTGCTGAATAATTAAACTGATAATTGTTTACATATATTAATGCCAAATTAAGTATCCTTATAAAAGTTAGGTGCCCTCTGCCATTTAGAGGGGTTGGGGTGGGTGACTAGTACAAAAAATATGAAACTTTATTTTATTTTTGATGATCGAAACAATACAAATTGGTTGTTACTCTGACAAATAGACAAGTAATAGCAAAATTACTGTGTCATTGATTCTACATATGATAGCACATTACACAGAAAGAAACATTAGACAGGAACAATGCCCCATTAGCTCCATTACATTGCAGTAAATAATCTTGTACATAATGATAAAGTAAGCTGTGTTATCATACACATTTTTACAAATGTTATTCTTTACATTGTCAGCATTTGACACTAAAACTTCAGAAAATTATGATGACAAAAAATAGGACAAGTACAGATTTTGTTAGGACAAGTCAGTTATTTCCAAATTACATGTCTAATACAAGTGGGTTGTACTGTTCTCAATGCTCATATATTGTGTGATATGGTGTTGATTCACATGAGAGTAACATGATAAAGGTGTGGTTCTGTAAAACATGATAAATATCATGTGGGAGAATGTTAGAAAATAATAATCATAGCTGATTTGGAGAGTAATTTTATTTTGATTATCAACAGATTTGTATTTTGCCAACAAGTTTTTAAGTGATCAGTTTGGTCAGAACATCAGACTAAGTGTAATGCATGCAGGAGCACTTTCCTTGTGTACGAGACTTAATTTAGTTTTTAACCGAAGTAATAATAATAGTGACTGTTGAACCCTGATCCAAGTATACATAGATTCATTGTGTTGTCTTCCTTTCAGCCAAATTGCGACGTGTTGGAGACAAGGAATGCCCACTACATGTGTGCCTTAGCTGGGATCCAGAAAATCTGGCCAACCACCGACTTGTCCTGCAAGAAAATGAGACTGGAGAAATTGTGGTATGCATTTCACATATTAATCTCAGTCCTTAAGAAGCTCAGCGCACTTTGTATGTGTCAAATCACCAAGTTTCTTTAATTAAATGGAAACTTTATGGCTGTCATTTTCACTTGAAGGATTAGAGTTTGGGTTTTTTTTGCTCTACTGGTCTTGTGGGATTGTCCATCATCCATCAATCCATTAGCATAAGTTTGCTATCACTTCTTCTCCTGAACTACTTGGAGGATTGTAATAAAACCTTTGCACACACATTTATCCCATGGTCTAGTTTGTCCTAATTGAAATTGGTGCTGTTCGGGTAGTCAGTATGGCGACCACAACTGCCATCTAGAAAATGCTGCTGTTGCTACTTCTGAATGGATGGGTATATCAACATGGGGTTGTCACTAGAAGATTTCTTATATATTTAGTTGGTCTTAAATGTAAATGGTGTTGATTTGAGATCCTGTATAAGGCTGCCACAGCAGCCATTTGGAAAAACGTTATCCCTACTCCTCCACAGTGGAAGGTCATATTGTAATGGGGTTTTCACCAGAAGACTTCTCATGATGTTTAGTTGGTCCTAAATGAAAATGGTGCCAGTTGCTTAGCCAGTGTTGCTGCCATGGAGCCATCTTGAAAATCTTGTTATCACTGCTTAGATGGTCATATCTAAATGAGGTTTTTACTAAATAACTTCTTATGAAGTCAGCTGGTCATAAATAAAAATGGTGCTGCTCAGACGTCCAATACAGCTCTCATGGTGGCCATTTTGAAAGTCCTCTTGTCACTACTCCTGAATGAATGGTCATTTCGGCATATAATGTCTAGTTAGTTGTAAATGAAAATGGTGCCAATCCGTCACCAAAAATACATCACAGTGTTGCTTAGATGATGAAAATCTTGTTATCAGTTAAAAGGAGGAATTGGTCTTATCTTGAACTCATGGAAATCTTTTTTTTACCAGTAGAGCGTCAGTCCCATAGAGGGATTCTTGATCCATATTGCTAATATTTGATCAAAATTTGTGCAGTAAGT
Organism: Megalonaias nervosa; assembly: GCA_016617855.1. Classification (NCBI taxonomy): domain Eukaryota; kingdom Metazoa; phylum Mollusca; class Bivalvia; order Unionida; family Unionidae; genus Megalonaias; species Megalonaias nervosa. Next base: position 34,419 of record JAECUM010002717.1, on the reverse strand, counting down.
CTTGTACAGTTGTGATTGGACATTTCTTAAAATGATAGATAAATCCAGTATTGATAAAAAAAAATCTGAGAGGTAGTATAGTTTATTATCTGTTTTCCTGAAGGTTATAGATGTAAGTTTGCTGGTAACGAACATGGCAATTGGCCATTGGCAGCCTTCACCTCTATATAATTTTAGCCCTTTTTCCTAAGGAAATAATACAAAGATTTTGTCAGTTTGTATTTGTTTTTTTATAAAGGAAAATCAATTGTTAAAAAATAATCATGGAAACCACAAGGCCACAACCACAGTAAAATGAAATCTCCTTAAAATCTAACCTTGTTTCCAGCCCTGATTGTCTCCTTTAATTGCAGTAAGCTTTAAATTTGTAAACCAAAACTTGTCTAATGAACGAACTGTTTAGTTTGAAATATCAAATTTACACTAAAATCAGTCCCATAAAGTGAAATCTAATTAGAGCATGTGGTCATCAAGAGGACCTTATAAAACCCAAAGTTAGAGTGAACTAAATTTTAAAATATATGTAAAAATGATTGAAGGAAATTGTAATTATGACAATTATCTACAATGAAAATTGACTGGTTATTAATGTATATTTGGAAAAATATGTGCTTGTGAACAAAATGGGGTATCTGATGACTTCATATTCTATGGTGAAAATAACAAACCTCTGTAAACTTTTTAAAAAATTATTTGGAGCAAATGATTTTAGTCTTGAGGGCTATCATCATCTCTCTCTCTCTCTCACACTCTCTCTCTCTCTCTCTCTCTCTCTCTCTCTCTCAATATATATGTATATATCAGTATGTGTGGGTTTTTTTCCATTTGCAAATATATATCAGTGGTCTTTTACATTTGATTAATTGATGTGCTTTGTTTTTTTCTCCTTGTCAGTGGGATGCATTTAGCTTTCCAGAACTTAATAACTTTATCAAAGTCCTGGATCGAGAGCAAGAGGAATGCACGAATCAGCTGATATACAAATACAAGGTCATGAGGCGGATTATCTTGCAGCGTATGAAGGAACTTCGAAAAGAACAGGAACAACAAAAGCGGAAATCTTCTGTCATGGGAGAACAAAGTGTGACATGATCTGGTATCACTAGGCACCAGTTTTCATATGTTCATACAAAAACGATTTTGTATGAACAAATCTTTCGATGTAAGCAAAGTACGTGTCAGGTGACCCAGATTCATGCATGATGAAGAGTGATGTATACTGAAACACATCACATTGTACAAAGGTCATCATATGTGAAAAAGTCTAGTTAATAAATGGTCATTACAAAAGAAGAAAGAAACTCAAGACCGGATGTTGATATTGCGATCATTCAAGTACTTAGCGGAATCTCGTGTATACATCTACCAAATGTGTTCTTCACAATGACAGAATTGAATTGTAATTGAGGTCATTATGTATGTACAGTATCATTCCACATTTTGCCTTTTGAACCATGCATTCCTGGAAGGGCTATTGGCCTCAGCATGTGACCTGATGATTAATTCATGTTTATTCAAATTTATTGTTAAATAATGACGTATATATTGCAAAATCCATGAAAACATAACAGATGTAAAATACAATTACATTATTTTACAAAACTTGTAAAAATGCTCATTTGCAATATATAATACTTCATTGATTTGAAAATATTTTTAAAAATCAACGCATAGTGAGTAGTGAAATTGTGTCAAACAAACAACAAGCTACAGTATGTTAAATTAAAGGTACCAAATGATAAGTACAAGATAAAGATATGTTTGTCTCACAGAAATGTTAATCCTACCTTTGGCAACTTGAACCCTTGGCAGGCTCAGGGATGTAGAATAAGTTTGGTGCACTTGTACATGTTGTAAAAGTAACTTGTGGAGGTATGAGTCATGTTGGCTCACTGAATACTGTGCTGAACTTATAACTAAAAGGGTGCAGGTTACAGCTCTACCATCAGAATAGCCCTGGTCAGCTATTATGTTGTACCTTGGACAATGCATTTAGCACCGGTTGTTTCAACACTAAATAATGTACATATGTTGCTGTGCCACCAAAAAAACCTCAGTGCTTAACCAAACCAAAAGCCCAGTAAATATTGTGTTTATCCTTCTTTTTGTTTTGTAAATTCTATTTATTTTCAGCATGTCATTCAGTTCAATTTAAAATTGCTACTAATCTTTAGACTAGGGAAATGAAAAATTTCAAAATGATAAGATTGGGAAAAGAAATTTTAGTATTCATCTATCATTAATCACATCATCAAAAAATATTTTTCAGTTTCATGTATTGTAACAATAGCATGTAATTTAAAATGAGATAATGTGAAAATGGTGGAAAACTTCATTAATTAAATAATGTGATTAAAGGAGATACTTGGTTTGATTTGATGTTTTATGAAACACCAACACAGGAAGTTTATTAAGTGCCAAGGCAATTGATGTAAATGCTTAATTTAGGGACACTGCTGCTCTGGACTGAACCAGTGCTGGGATTTGAACCTGTACTGTTACAGTCATGAATGAAACTTACTAACCACTAAGCCACTATGACTTGGATTAAAAAAAGTACATCATGGTTAACACCTTGTATTACATAATCATGAAACTTGTGTTCATGCAGAGGAATGCATGATTAATAGGGAAAATGTGGATGGGGTGAACTCTTTAAGCACTCTTTGCCACAGGCAAATTGAGGTGCCTGTGTATAAGTTTTTCCATTTGAAAAGACTTCCCAAAATCTGTTATTACTAGTTATGTAGTGTTATTGTATACACAGGGAAAACTATTTTTCTGATATGATTTGATAGTTGTATCAGGATTTTCTGTGATGCAATTATTTTATTGATTTGATATGCTTATTTGTAACAGATTGTATCTGGACTGCTTTAAAAAAAAAGACTAATTCACAATGCTAATGTGAAAATAGCTCTTTATTTTGCATCATATTTGTGAAAGAAGAAAAATACACAAGGAAGACAATCCCCCTGCAGAAAAATCAATCCATGAGAAAGTGTTCTCTGGGAATTTCCTATTAGTTTATTGTGGTTTAGCCATATTTCTTAATTCTTTCAGATTTTGGTATATAATTGATTGACCAAAAGACCATTATTATAGGAGAAAACAAAAAAATGTTTGGAATTACTGAAATGTGCTACATTGTAGGTTTTGAAATCCTTTCATTTTGTGATTATGTATTTTAAGAAATTATCATTTCCAGTGAAGAATATACATTTATTTTGGTCACCATTCTAAAAGCTTTTAATTTTTTCAAGTTTCAGCATTCTTGCTGCTAAAATCCTTTATTTAGTTGTGTATTATTTTGTTCTTATTACTTCACACATAGGAGTTTTAATGATCTTGGTTTGATTGGTGTCCTGTATTTCAGTGATCATGTAAGCATATACATGTACATACTATGTATACACATGTATATACATTTAGCAGGATATTTTACATTGATTATATCCACTTGTTTAGGTAACTATTCATTCCCATACTCTTGATCTCCCATCACAAAGAAACAAAGCCCTCCCCATTTAATCATTGTTCTAGATAAAATTCTTGCTTATTCAGTAAAATGTAATGGATAATGTTTGCAACAGTTTATGGGAAGTACCACTAGTGTTCTAAATGTACATAGATTTTAACTGGTAATCCTACAGATATCTTTTTCATGAACAGGATTTATTAAAGTCCTGTTCATGAAAATAATATATTGAACAAATAAAGATTACAGAGTATGTCAAGTAACACCCTTAAAGCTACTCAGTTGATAATGTATCAGACTCCTAATCCAAGGGTTCTAGGTTCAATATCCATATAGGCTGGCCAGGGTCAGCTTGATGTATCTTTGGGAAAGGCACTTAGCTCCCATTTTCTTTGCATGATGTAGCCATTAATCCCTTCGCCCAATTATTCCTTAACTATATATTTTTGAAAAAGTTATGACTGATTTTTGTATAGGAAGAGAGGTAGTGTAGTATGAACAAACCAACACTGTTCCTCTTGCAACTTGGTAAGGGCTGCAGGTTTCATCTCTTATATAATCCTCCATTACCTGAATCTTAGATAGCTTAAAGCATCACTCAAAATTAAGTTGGATTATTTTTATCACTGTATCCTGAAGATGTCTGTTAAGCCGACAAAATAGGGACTTGGAAATGTACTGGAAATGTACTTGTATCTACATGTAGACCATTCCATTATATCACCAAACAGATTGTTCATTATTTTACAAGGTACATATATAGTATGGAAAACTTGACTGTCTCTGAAGTCTGTTCAATTTGATCTCTCAGTCCTTGCACATATATTTATTCTTTGCCACATTTATTCCTTTTAGGCCCTAATTTGTGAAGGAAAACATTCCTTTTTTTACTGGGAAAAATTGTATTGGGCTGACAAATATTGACTTTCATAATAATGCCTTGCTGAAAACAATGAAACAGAAAAGCTTACTTTTTATTCGAATGCATTTACTAGTTGAATGTTATCTAAAGTTCATTTTACCTGCTTTCCCGCTTAAATGTAATGCTCGCTTTGTTTTAGTAATAACGTCTAATCCAAACTCTGTTTACATCATGTTTGCCAAGACAACATTAGTGGGAAGCTATATAGAGCATTCACATTTCCAATGCCAGCAGCATCATCAACAGTTTTTTTAACGTTTTGTTTCAAGATTTTCAGCAGTGTTTTGATTATGGGTTCAACATACAGACCCTAGTGTCCTTTCGTAGAATTTGGTATCCATAAAATTGTCTCCCTGTTTCTTTTAAAAAGAAAATTATTTGTTAATGTGAAAAACATTAAGCAAGGTACAAATGACATTTTTATGGTTTCTTTGTCATTTATATGTTATACGTAAAGGTATTCAAGAATATTTGGTTTGTCCATAAGGTGAAAACCGTATATAAGACTAATTGTTTCAATTAGTAAAGGAGGTTTTACCTTATGGACATAATCAGATGTTGTTGTGTTTATAAAATTCCATGATTGGACATCTGAAGTTTAGATGTCCAGAGAGTCAGTATTTTGCATATATTTCATCATCATATTCAGTCACATTTATCTGGCTAAGATGAATTGAAACAGATATTTATCAGATCTGCAAATATTTCATTATTTCATGTTTCAAAATTTATGTGGATGATTACTATGACATGCACAGTATTAAACAATGCTACCAAAATCCGACATGTACCAAGCAGTTTTTAAAAGTATTTTGTCTTCATTTCGAAGAAAGTCTCAAGTTTTTACATGATTAATTAAACTTCATGAGTATTATTTATGCTGCCTCGTATTGTAGTTGATTTATTTTTTAAGGCTATACCATTAATGATAATTGATACAATGACTGGAAATGACCACATAGCCACTGACCAATGTTTTATGAGGAAAGTAAATATAACCTTCATTATGAGCATATTATAAGCAGAAGGTGAATGCATTTAATTTCGCAGCATTGAAAGTCTTATGACGGATTTACAACCTAATATCTTCAAATGCGTATAGAATCAAAATATCTTTTGTCTTGGAGAGAGGCATTAAATACTTCATTTTAGCATACATCTGGTCTCATTGAATAAAATGTTATTTATTATGGAATCAATTTGCTCATTACAATTATTTTTGTAAACTTGATAATCACCAAGTGGGGTTTTGTGAGTTGTTAAATTTAATTGCTGTATTATTAGAATAGGTACCTATTTTGGCCTGTTATTCAGACATAACCAGTTGTATCATAAATACAGTATATACTCACTTATAAGTTGGGTCCAACTGCAAAAATAACATAGACCCTGATCTGCCATCGCATAATGTGTTGGCAGATGAGGGTCTGTGTTGTTTGTTCAACTGATTACTCCTATTAAACTGTATACACCCAGACCTACAAATCTTATCATGGGGCATCATATCTGGATCTGTGCATTTTGTAGTTGGATTGACATATAGTATATATTGTTGTTGTTGTGGTTGTTGTTGTGGGGCTTAACGCCATTTTTCAGCACACGATAGGCTATACATGGCGGCCAGTATTAATGGTGGAGGAAGAAACCGGGAAATCCCCAGAAAGAACCACCGACCCACGAGAAGCTACTGGCAAGCTCTCTCACATATCCACATTCGCCGAATTAGTATATATTGTAACTTGTCACACTTCATGAGAATATACTGAGCAATATCTCAGTGTAATAATTTTATTTTTCTGGTAGTTAACAGTATCAATAAAAAAAATTGAGTTTAATGATCTCTCTTTTATTCAGATATGGATTTTAGTGTTTTCAAACAAAAACTTTGGTGCAATATTATTTGTGTAAAAATTTCTTGCGAAAATGTAATCATAGTCCAGTAGTTTTTAATTTGAGACATGAACTACTTTATAAATCTGTACATGATAGTTTCCTTCAGGATTTCATCAGTTTCTTCCAGTAATTTGGTTTAGAAGTTATTTCTGAGAGCACTTCCTGTAGTATGGTTTAGAAGTTATTTCTGAGAGCACTTCCTGTAGTATGGTTTAGAAGTTATTTCTGAGAGCACTTCCTGTAGTATGGTTTAGAAGTTATTTCTGAGAGCACTTCTTGTAGTATGGTTTAGAAGTTATTTATGGGAGTACTTTTATTACCATCAAAAGCTGAAAATGTAAATTTTGATTGTAAACAGCAGTTCTTATGAAATTTATGTAACTCGTGATAGCTTAAAAATATATTGAAAATTTATAAGATTAACACAAAGTTCTGTGGCTGTTTCTTTTTGTAGAAAAGTGAAAATGTATCACTGTTCTTCGCTTTCTAAATTTATATTTTATGCAAGGGTTCTAAACAGATTTTGAAAGATCAAATTTTAAATAAATCTATATTCATAACATTTGATTCATGCATGATACATTACAGCTGGCTTTATCTGACAAGTGTAAATATATTTGTTGATATTATCTACATGATGTTATTAAATGTATATACCTAAGTTTTACCTTTTGGATAAAGGTATGGTGTGTCATAACATGTAAAAGGCGTGATACACTAGTTATCCAAACAATGTGCCTTCTCTGTTGAAATGACTATTATAGTGAACAGAAAAACAACAGTACAGAAATAAAGATGTTTAGTAGGGACAAAAGTTATTTCTCATTTATTAAACACAATAGATTTTTTGCAAAATCTACTTGGTTACATATATGCACAGTATTTTCTGTTTGCAAAATAAAAGTACATTTGAATTAACAAAGATACCAGAAATTTGAAATGCTCTAAATAGCATTAAATGTGTTCTAATAGCAACACACACACACACACACAGACACTGGCCATAAGGCCAGGTGAGCATATAATATGGTCCTGGTATAGTGTGTGTTGTCCATCAGCATTTGCCATTTTAAATTTCTCAAAAAATCACAGAACCAATTTCAGCTAAATTTAGCGAAGATCATCCTGGCTTAAAGGGGTTTCAAATTTATGAAATGATGCCGATCTGACCACCATTGCCAAAAGTCAACAAACATTTAAATGACTTCTTTTCAGATCCTGCTGAACCGAATTTGACCAAATTTGATAGAAAGAATTCTGACACAAAGGCTTTAGATTTCTTTTATAAATTATACTGATCTTCCATCTAGCATTACCAATAGAAAAATGTTTAAATTACTTGTTCTCATAAATAGCTGAACAAATTTGGATCAGATTTGAAAGTATTCTGGCATTAAGGGGTTTTGAATTGATGCAGCTGATACTGATCCAAATATAAATACAGACACTGTTGCTGTATGTCTTCAATTGAAACATATTTTTTGTAATTGGTACAATATAAGGAAGATGATAATAATGTGAAGAAATAATTATGTTACTACTGGGTAGTTAAGTATGTATCATCATCTTTCAGTTATTTAATAAAGTTCTTATTTTGTTTTCTTTTTCTTTATTCCTGTGTTGATAACATATGCAAGATTTGCCAAAAATTTTAATACTTGTTATTTAAGGGAGGTAACTCAAAATTATTGACTACTCTTGGATAACATGGAGCTTCTAGCATCCTCAGGATCACATTGGTCTTCTTGTTTTTTCTATATATATATATATATATATATATATATATATATATATATATATAGATTGTCATGATGAAAATGCATGGAAATGCTGTTAGTTTTTTTCTAATTGAAATAAAATGTCTAAAAATGAAATAAACACTTAAAAACCTGCTTTCTGATGTGTTTTTTTTTAAACTACATCTTTTAATGTATTAATATCAACATGGGTTTTTCACTCAACGACTTTTTATCATCATCATGGTGGAAATTGTATGAAAATGGAACCAATATGATGTGGTGGCCATCTTAAAGTCTTGTTTGTAGTTGATCATAAATTCAAAATGGTTACGAGTTAACCTTTAATAGCTCCACCATGATGCCCATAATCTATCAATATGGGGGTTTTTGTTGATGGACTTGGGTGATATTAAATCTGTTCTAAATGAAACTGTAATGTTTTTGACCTCCAACTGGAATGCTGTGACAGTGGCCATCTTTAAAATCTTGTTTATGCTTTTTTTTTAAAGCGTGGATTTATTGACGTGGAGTTTACACTGAAACATGAAAATGGCACTAATCTAATCACAACTGATTATAGCCATAATGGTCATTTTTAAAATCTTGTTATAATTTCTCTTGAGTTATATTGAGAAGGGAATTTATTTAAAACACTTTTGCAATACAGGCAAACCTGCCCTAATGATCCCCATTACTCAGAGATAACCTGCTCACAATAGCCATTCTTATTTTCCCCTAGCAATTTTACTGTATAAATAATCTGTATGTAATGGTCTCCTGCCTTCTGCAGCAGTGGCCAGATATTTCCTAACCAAACAGTGATTTCTCCCCAGCTTAAATGGTCACTGCCATATATCTACAATGACCAATCGGTCTATGTAAACTGAATGTTTGCTTCATGAAATTTAGCTAAAGGAGTATCGTGTGAATTGATGTGCAAACATTTCTTATCTCACTTGAACCCACTTCATTCATATTGATTAGTGTAACTACAGGGATTTACTGGAAATTTGAACTTGCCCTTGGAAAATTTGAGATTGCCCCAAACATTATGTCCCAACATGAGTAAAACAGTAAGATAAAATATGGTATATTATAAGGCAATCTTATATTTATTGAAACTGTGATCTCTTTTTATATCTCTGTTGATGTCTGAAAACCATATAACAATAATTCAGATTATCCAAAAACGTGTATGTAAACAATACCATGTAGATTAGAAAAAGTTAAAATGTAGACAGAAGAGCAAAATCAGACATGCACATGTATAGAGACAAAGGGATGTGTAGAAAAGACTTTGGAAATGACTTCATTTTTAAGAGAGAGATTAAAGCAAGATTAATGTTTTATTTATACTCTTAACTCAAGGATTTGTGAATACTTATTTTATCAATTTACTTAACAGTTATCATATAGTCACCTTCAAATTTGTGACGTGCATCAAAATATTTGAATCTGACTTTTGAGAATGATTTGAGAACACTTGTTTTTGGCCATTTAATTGTTTGCCAAGCATTATGTATTGAGTCTCCAGTAATTATCACACAAGCATATCAAACACCACTTGTGGGTGCTACATTTTCCTAATGTCAATCACTCTTTGAATGAAATCTTCCTGGTAGTTACCGGTAATTGTTACAGATGAGTTCCTTCTTTTTTTCAAGCACACCAGTCAAAGAAATCTCACTAGTTGTATTTTTAGAAATTGACACCATTATTCGCCACAGAATTGGTGACATGCATCAAAATAACCTTTGAAAAGCCATTGTTGAGAGTTGGCAATCTGACAAGCTGATGGAGGCTAAATTAGGACCAGAAAGTCAGCAAATCCCTAATAAGTTCAAATGTTACAATAACAGTGTAACAAAAAAGTTAAGATATAGCTATTTATTCCTTATTTGTCAAAACTTGAGATAAGTAGTATCTTGTCTGGGAGAAATGTAAGACTTACCTTGACATGATCTACAAGATGGAAATGACACAGTAGCCAGTTATGCAAAGAATGTGCTACATATAAACGCTAAATAAAGGAGCTGATATATGTATTGTGGTGAGATCGCAGGGTATGACACTTGCAAGACATAATGCATTAAGAACTGAATGCAACCCCTTGTTGGTAAATTATTTCGTTTAGTTACTATATTTTGCCCAAACCACTGACATGACACAAAATTTTTTATCTTGTGCCCTTTCCAGTTTTTCAAACTTGTCTACAGGCAAGTGCTTTGCAAATTTGAGCTTGCCCAAACTGAATTTGAGCTTGTCCAGGGATTTAGGTGAGTGAATTTGTTAATCCCTGAACTAAAAGAAAGCAATAAATACTGTATGATGTCATTTACTCACTAGGCATTGTGCCATCGGCCATATTATTTTTGGAAAAACATGATACAGCATTCAGTAAACCTTATTGTTGTTTTCATCTTTATCTGAGTGATAACTTTTGTGTGTTGTCCAAGAGGGACTTTTAAATAATGGTTGTGAAACACTGTTGTTATGGAAATTAGACTTGCTGTTTCTGCCTCTATGCATTGTTTTGCCCTGCGAAGATATATGAGGATAATAATAATAACAACAATTATCATTATTATTATTATTATTATTGTTGTTGTTGTTTCTAGAATTTGATTTTTGTAGGATTCAGTTGTAAATCTTTGGATGTGAATTACAGGAATAAAGTACATTTTAATAATAAAAATTGATTAACTATGCCCATTTTAAATAGAGTAAAACAAACTAAACCTTTCAAATTCGAACTTAAATGGCCTACACCACTCAGAAAAATCCCATGATTTCAACTGAAAGTAAAAAATATTGTTAGAGCACAAGCTACATCATCATTTAATTGCGATTATGTTACAGAAACGATACAAAGACTCAATGGCCTGGACTTGCAAAAAGACTATAAGTTCACATATCCTTTTCTACCATGCACTTGTCAATGACAAACCTGCAGATGGGTTTTACATCATTTAATACATTTGTCACATGTATAGACATACTTGTATTTGTCAGATTTTTTCTTTCAAGCAACAGTAATTGTTTATAGATGCATTTACATAAAAATCTGTAAGGCATCTGCCTTTGAACAATTTTCAAATGAGAAAACTAGTTTTCTGTTAGTTTGACTTCATTGCATCAACAGTATTCTCTTCACACTTAACAAGACCAATATAATTGTTCAACATTATGATAATTAGTATTTTACCTTCATAATTAAAACAGCTTGATAGCACCAAGTGATTTTAAACATGAATTCTGTATTTAGTTGGATAAAAGATTCTGCCAACAATATTATTTGAAAAAAGTCTTTTAAATCTTTCCAGCACTAACATTACATTTAAAGTAAATCTATAATTTTTTATCATTTTCAGTATGATTAGTATTGGTTCCTTATCAATGAACTATAAGTGGACAGAATTATATATTATATGGAGAAAATTTGTGAATAATAACTAAATATATATTGCATCATCTAAATATTGTAACATACTGAAATGTACAGACATGTTTGAAAGTAAAGTTTTAATTATCTAGAATAACGAAAATGCTATTCAGACATCATATGTGGCTGCCAGTGGCCATCTTGAAATTCTTGTTATTGCCACTACTGAACAGATAGATTGCCATGGAGTTTTCACTAAAAAACCTCTTATGATGTCTACTTGGTCATAGACCAGAAGAGCTTGTGGAGTGGACTATTATCTATCATCCATTATGACAGGTTTTTTTTATAGCTACTTCTTGTAAAATACTTGGAGAATTTCCTCAAAGCTTTACTGACATTCATCCCAAGGTGTAATCAATCCTAAGTGAAAATGGTGCTGCTCAACAATCCAGTGTCCCTGACCAAATGACCATCATGAAAATGCTGTTATCACTACTCCTTCTGAATGGAAAGTCATATCAACATTGGGTTTTACCAGAAGACTTCTTGTTAAGTCTGGTTGGACCTTGATGAAAATGGTTCCACTTGAACATCCAATATGGCCAATTTTGGATGGTCATATCAATATAGGGTTTTCACTAAAAGACTTTTTATGAGGTCTAGCTGGTCCTAAATAAAAAATGGCACTAATCTGACAATCTAATATGGCCACAGTGTCAGCTATCTCAACATGCAGTTGTTGCCAAAAGTCAGCTATTGGTGTCTAATTTGTCGTAAATGAAAATGGTGCCAATCTTGTGTCCAATATGTCTACCACAGTGGTTAATTTGAAAATCTTATCATTCAAAACTATGAGACAATTTAAATACTCAGCAGTTGAAAGGAAGAAATGGTCTTATCTTGAATTATTAGAAATTCTTTTCAGACAGTAGAGTGTTAATCCCTTCAAGGGACTCTTGTTTTCTGTAAACATTTAGCATACATCTTTCCTTAAAAATACAATACTCTTTCCTATATGTATGCATGTATGTATGTATGTATGTATGTATGTATGTATGTATGTATGTATGTAATGTATGTATATGTATTTATGGATGCATGCATGCATGTATGTATGTATGTATGTACGTATGTATGTATTTGGGTTTAAAAGCACATCAGCCCAATGTTGGCTATATGGGACCAATAATAATTAAAGTTCTAAAAATAGAAAGAATTTGCAAATCTCTTTATTAAGATCAACCCTTCCAAATCGATGTAAATGTGAAGGTCTGCAAAATAAAAGATGAAAGGTAAAGATATTACAATTATGTAAGAGGTATATAAAAATATAAAGGTAAAAAGTATAAATGCCAGAAATACTGAATCAACGTTAAAATGGCACCTAGCTTAGTCCCAAGTATGGGGAAATACAGGAGGAGCTAAGTTCCTATATGATTGCATTGGAGGTTGTGCTGTCTATCTGGATCTGGTTCTGCAAGTTTCTTAAATCCAAGTCTTTGAGATTTATAAACTACAATCTGATTTACAACACTAGCATAGAGAATTTATCTGGTATTGCTTACATAAGCATTGCATTATCACATTAGGGTCAACTAGGTTTACCAAATAATGTTATCTACCAGCTGGAAATCGAAGACCAATATATAGGTACATGAATTTGAAATTACATGCAATAGTATATGATTTAGTACCATTTTGTGAACCTAAGTGGCAAATCCCTTGCCAGAGGATTACAGGGGGCTTAAGTGTCAATTTATTCAGGTTGTTTAAGCTGACATTTTGTAATCTCCCATAACTGATACATTTTCATTGTTCATAAATTTCTATTGGATAGTTTACAAATTATTGCACTTAAAGTTGACACCATCATAATGTGTGCACAGGTATAACCTGCCTCAGATATATAAACAATATTGGGGGTAATATGGGACTAATGGGAATTTAACATAATGGATGTCACTCTAGGAGCCTAGGGGAATTTAACATTACTTAATGACAAAGTCATACATTTCAGAACTTGGAAAGTACTATGGAAATTCCAATTGTATTTCTATAGATTTATAGATGAATAGGAAGGATGACCTTATTCCAGGAAGTAAACTGTCAAAAGCAAAGAATGTACAGTCTCATTTTCCTATATTCATATTGCTTTTATTAATGTTACAGAATAAGAAAGAAAGAGATAATCACATAAGAACATTTGTGTGTATGTGTGTGTGTGTTTTTTGTGGTTTAGTGGTTAATAAACACTTTAATACACTCCTCTCAATTTATTTATCTATGCATGTATAATGAAGAGTGAGGATTTAGTGTAGTCTGTCCTCTTCATACAGTATTCATATGAGGATTTAGTGTAGTCTGTCCTCTTCATACAGTATTCATATGAGGATTTAGTGTAGTCTGTCCTCTTCATACAGTATTCATATGAGGATTTAGTGTAGTCTGTCCTCTCCATACAGTATTCATATGAGGATTTAGTGTAGTCTGTCCTCTTCATACAGTATTCATATGAGGATTTAGTGTAGGTTGTCCTCTTCATACAGTATTCATATGAGGATTTAGTGTAGGTTGTCCTCTTCTTACAGTATTCATATGAGGATTTAGTGTAGTCTGTCCTCTTCATACAGTATTCATATGAGGATTTAGTGTAGTCTGTCCTCTTCATACAGTATTCATATGAGGATTTAGTGTAGTCTGTCCTCTTCATACAGTATTCATATGCACCATGAATGTTCCTGAATGCCTTGGGTTTTGAAATCCATTTTCAAGTCCTTGAATATGCTTAAATTGTTACCAAACATTGACTGTGTCATTGAATACACTTGAATTTTGTGAAAATGATTACAAAATAAAATATATAAACCATATGTCGATGCATTGCTTTTGCTTTATTGTTCATATTTTTTAAAAAATCAGCAGTCAATGTTTTGAGTGGAGAATGAGTGAATTGTAATCTGCTAACTGCATGCAGTAGGTCTCCCTTATACAATATCCTGGAATATGGGCATTCTGGGAGTACATTTGTTTAGTTCATTAATGGTTCACCGCATCTTTGTTTACTGGCAGACACATGTTTTTAGAAGGTCAAAAAGTAAAAATGATCAACCATAAGCCATCACTATAAATGTGGTTCTTGTTGCCTTTAAAAAACATGGCTTGAAAGGAAGGAATATAGGTTGGCATCGACGAAGTGACAAAAGCACTAACAAAGCATATTGTTTTCCATGTAAAAAGCACATTTATATTTCAGCAATGGTGGAGTCTGTATTGACCAGCTTGCAAGTGGACACAAACATTCAGTAAAGTCAAGTTGGCCTGATGTTCCAATTACAGGCTTTCTTTATACATCCAAAGTCAATTGCAGGGAAGCTAGCTACTGCCACTGTGCCAACACAAGGAGCCCAGCTTGCATCGGCACAAATGTTACCAGTTTTAGTAGTTTCACTGCAAATGCCTCAGCGGTTCGGAAAGCAGAATTTTTGTGGAGTCTAAAAGTTGTCGCAAGTCATTTCAGTTTTCATTTTTGTGAAACCATTTCAGATATTTTGATGATCATGTTTCCAGACAGTGCCAGTAGCCAAGCAGTATGAAAGTGGAGAATTTAAGTTGACATACCTTGCCACCTTTGGTATGGTACCACATTTTTCACCTATTCTAGAGCAGAAAATCAAAGGGAACACATTTGTGCTTTTGTTTGATGAAAGCATGAATACAATCTTCAAGAAAAACAAATAGTCTGGATTGATAATGAGTTACAAACTTTTTATTTTAACCTCAAACTTTCTTGATCATGCAACAGCAGATGATATTTAGAGACAGCTGAGTAACTGTATCATAAAGTTTGGTTACAGACATCTACTGCAGCTTTCTATGGTTGATCCTATTGTCAACCTTGAGGTTGAAAAGATCTAATGAAGGAATGGAGCTGCAGACTAGTAACAAGCTTTTGAATGTTGCAACTTGTGAACTGCATAAACTGCACAATGCCTTTCAAAGCAGGATGTTTCGGCTGAATGGGATGTGAAGGATATCATCTTAAGGTTCTGTGCTCTATTCCATGATGCTCCAGGAAGGTGACAAGCTTTCAAGATGAGACTGGCTGTACTGTCTATCCTTTGAAGTTCTGCAGGCACAGGTAGGTATTAATTTCACATTGCCTTGTCACTGACACATGTATCATAATTCTGTGTACATTTAAAATTATGAATTCATTTTTTGGTATGACCCATGCAGTTGAAGTTTAAAACAGAATGTAACAATTTAGACTTAATTAGGATTTATTTTTATTATTGTCCTTAATTGTTAATAGGAATATGTATACTTAATTTTATTAGCTTATTATATGCTATTTATATCAGTTGACATGAAATCCACTTCGTGTATTTGATTCAGATTCAATGATACACATGTATGTCCAAGTTATTTAGTTACAACAGGGGGAGAGACCGGTGGCCTAGTGGTTAGAGCAATCACCTCAGTTGCGGGAGAACACGGGTTTGAAACCTGGCTGAGTCATACCAAAGACTTGTAAAAATGGTACTAACAGCTGCCTCGCTAGGCACTCAGCATTAAGAGGTTAGTGTTAGGACTGGTCGGCCTGGTGTCAGGATAATGTGACTGGGTGGGACATGATGCTACATTTATGTGGCATGATGTGCCAGTGCTTGACATCGTTAAAAACTGCCACACTGCAGACATCGTAGCGATATGACTGAAAAATTGTTAAAGCTACATTAAAAATCCAAATCACACACACACATACAATAGGGGGTTGGGGTATTCAATAAAATGAGATGTGGCAGTGTACTAGTAGTTCTTTTCTTGCTTAAAAAATCATAATAATTACAGTTTGTTTATTTCTTTCTGATTTCTGCTAAAAAAAGATTGGTTTATTGTTGTGCTTTAAGATGGCTGGAAAATGTGCAACTAGCAGAGAGAGAGTAATTCAGCTTCTGCTCTATATTGCATCCTAATGCACTGCTGCCCAGGTGAAAAAGGTCACTCAACCCACCTGCAAGTCATTTGGAGACAATGAAAAGTCAATTGAAGATTCCCTTGTCACAGCAAAGCTTCATTTCTTTATCATGATAGCACTAGAGATACAGCCGTTTCTCATGGTCTATCAGATGGACAAACCAATGATGCCATTCATTGGCACAGATCTTGGTTTGTTACTCAAGAGCATCATGCAGAAAGTCCAAAAGTCTGAAGTCATGAGCAAAGCAACCACCTTGTCAGCTTTGTCATATGTAGAAATTGACAACAAAGAGAATCATCTGGATGCATCAAAATTGAGGTTAGTTTTTTGACAAAAAAATTCTTGAGAAAAAGCAAGGTGGCCACAGGCAAACAGAAGTCTAAGTTTAGGATGTCCTACAATGTATTCTCACTATCACTGGCATGGAAGCTCTAAGAGTTACCTACCCTATTGTGCAAACTATGTCATGGATGGATCCAAGAAAGATGGCAAAAGTCAGATAAGGAAGCAAATGTATGAAAATTAAATCAAACCATGAAGGTCTTGGAAGAAGCAAGCATGATTGGTGGCATAAAGTGTGATGCATTGAAGAAACAGTTTGGCCAGTTTCTTAATGAAATTCTTTCTGCTGAAACAAATGCTTTCCATGATTATGATGTAGCAGAAGACAGAGTAGACAAACTCATGTACATTCATCTTGCTAGCATAAACAAGTATGCAGACATTTGGAAGGTTGTACAACAGTTGCAGCTTCTTTCACATGGGCAGGCAATGCTTGAGCACAGGTTCTTTGTTAACAAGAATTGACAGTAGAGAATCTTGCATCATTCTCTAATAGCACAGAGGGTATTGATCATGTATGAAAGGTTGGAGGAATTGCTGAAGTAGCTATCACCAAGAACCTTTTCCTGTCAGCTTCCTCAGCCAGTTCAAAGTATCATGAGCACCTACAGAAACAAAAAGAGAAAGCTGAGACTGAAAAGAGTGGATAGAAAAGAAAGTGTACTAGAAGAGCTGGAGCAGTTGAGAACCAAGAAAGCAAGATTGATGGATTGCAATGGTCTTAAATCATCAGATAACAGGTTAACTGATGAAGCTGAACAGCAGAGTCAATTGAAATTGTTATCTCAATAAAATACTTTGAGGAGAAAAGTAGATGAGAAGCAAAGAAATCACTTTCTATAGAAAACAAAATTCAGCAGAAGGCAGAATAACTGAAAGTTTTCTATGATGTTTCTTCCCCCTAACCAACCCACTGTTTATACTCGCTGGACTATGTTTTGTTCTTTGGTTTGTTTTATGTTTTGTATATTTTTTGATGGTCTCAATGATAGTTGTACACAATGCCAGTTTGGATTGCAGCACTTGCTGATTTTTTTATGACTTGTGATTCCACTGACTCACAGGAAATACCGCATGCTTTCAAGTTATTTTGTCTTATTCTTTTTACTTTTCCGATTTTAGAGGCATTTTACTTTATATCTTGATCCTAGGTTACTCCTTGAGAATCTGGTTTCTACGCTTGAATTGTCCTTGAATATTTTATCACATAAACTGGTATGAACTCTGTCCAGTACAATGCTTACAATCTGATAATGGAAAAATTAATGGTGAAAACAGTGTAAAATACAATACAAATATTTAAAAGTGAACATATTTACAGGGTTGAAAACATTAGTTAGTGAGATGTGCTTGCATGAGATCTGCTGCTGGTATCCAGTGGTTACACCTTGCCACTAACTTAAACTACTGACTTTTTAAGTGTTAGTGTTTGTAAATATGTGTGTTTGTTTGTTAGGGTCAGCTTACAATTTTTCCCTTTAGACTTTAGTTTATGCAATTCAAGTATTGAAATGTAAGAATGTATATTTGTTTGTAAGCGTTGGCATACCACGCTTTTCCCTAATCATTACTTTGTAGGAGAGAATGGCTGAATTGTAAACTGTTGTTTATTTTGTAACATTAAGTGTTTGCCAAGCCATTTGAAACATATTATTAATTAATTTCATTTGCTTTTTAAAACTCATCAGCTAAATCAAAGTGTATTAAATTGTAGGATTTTGTGTTTGGCTGCAAAATTAAGTGTTTGTTGTTAGGTACCCATTGTTTCTTATTGAAAACAAAATTCATAATTTATTGAAGCTGGCCTCTCTCTCTCTCTCTCTCTCTCTCTCTCTCTCTCTCTCTCTCTCTCTCTCGTTTAGTAACACTAGTGTATACTATCTTTTCTTTTCCTGGATTAACTGATCTCGGTTCAAATTCTAATTTTTTAAAATAATTTTCTTGTATGAAATTGCTTTTATCCAACTTGTATGAAATTGCTTTTATCCAACTTGTATGAAATTGCTTTTATCCAACTTGTATGAAATTGCTTTTATCCAACTTGTATGAAATTGCTTTTATCCAACTTGTATGAAATTGCTTTTATCCAACTTGTATGAAATTGCTTTTATCCAACTTGTATGAAATTGCTTTTATCCAACTTGTATGAAATTGCTTTTATCCAACTTGTATGAAATTGCTTTTATCCAACTTGTATGAAATTGCTTTTATCCAACTTGTATGAAATTGCTTTTATCCAACTTTGCAGTAATATTCTTTAAGCTTTTGTTTGAAATTGTCATTCATCTGTTTTTCTATTGCTTTGCAAAACATTGATCACATTGGAACAAAGTCAACAATTATCTGTTCAAAAGTAGTAAACTAATAGGCTGATCCTAAACCAAAAACAGATTCTGGACCAAAACTCCAAGGGCCTGCTGTATTAACTTTTAGTGATAAAATATTTTTTTTTTTTTCAGTATAGTAATAGGCTGATCCTAAACTAAATGCGGATTCTAGATCAGAGACCCCCACCCTGAAGATTTGTTGGAGAAAGAATAAACCTTTTTGATAGAAATTTCATATTAAACAATGAAATATTATATATAATGTATAATAATTCAATAAGACATGTTGGATTTGATCTGACAAACAAATTTTGTAAGAGATTTGATTCAATCAGAGCAGCCTTAAGTTATACTGGCATAAAACCTAATATAATAAGTAATTGTATAAAAAAAGTTGGATATCATATATCACCAAAATATGGGTCAGTATGGTTATTCGCAACTGAAAATGATATGAGAATAGTAGGTTGGTCAGATGATTTAATGACATTTATTGACAATATGGTTGATATTTTATTTGATAATGATATAAGTCAAAAATAAACAGCAACGATGACATTTGGTCTACCATTCCACTGGGGTCCCTTCTGCCGGTAAAGCTCATAAGGTCCTAAGAGTCCCTTTCAATAGACATACCCCCAGGTGAATTCCTAAACGAAATGAAACTTTAGAAACTCAGAGGGCTGTCTATTTCAGGCACTCAAAGCATATACCCCCAGGTGAATTCCTAAATATCCGAAACCGAAACTTTAGAAACTCAGAGGGCTGTCTATTTCAGGCACTCAAAGCATATACCCCCAGGTGAATTCCTAAATATCCGAAACCGAAACTTTAGAAACTCAGAGGGCTGTCTGTTTCAGTGTAAAGAAATAGTAAAGACCTGTCTTATGGTCCACAGGCACCTTATAAGACTTTTTTTGTCTGGCGACATTCTTTCTGAATGCCCTTGTATGGGGTACCCTTCAGTGAGGTCACAAGGTCACGAACTCACATCATCCTGCTGTTTATTTTTGGACGGCACATACATAAACTTATCCTAAGAGACGGCACATACATAAACTTATCCTAACTTATCCTAAGAGACGATACAAACATAAACTTATCCTAACATAAACTTATCCTAAGAGACGATACAAACATAAAAGGGGGATTTACCTATGTCCAACAGATTTTGTACACTCTCCCCATGATAACCCCGAGTTGAGTGCAAAAGTACACTCACCACGTGGTTACATGGTGGGAGAGTGTATTATTTTTCTGTTGGGCTTCACACCCCCAATTAAAATAAATTTTTGGTAATCCAGAACCATACCCACCGACATATGCCAGTGATGGGAATCGAACCACAGACCTTCAATACGAGAATTCAATATTCCTGCACTGAGCTATGAAATCCGATTACATATATATGTTTAAGAAATTACTATATACTTACCGGTTACCTGGTTTGTGAATAGCATTTATTTTTTCTGATTCTGAAAAACATTAATCTGAAATCTTACATTTATACAGAAAAACGAAATCTAAAATATATTAAGTCTATTTGTACAGAAAAACGAAATCTAAAATATATTACCGTCTATTTATATAGAAAAACGAAGCGGCTGTTTATATTATAGGCAGGTCTGAAAATCAATAGGTGGGTTTTTACCAAGCCTGTAAAGATTCAGGGAATTCTGTTTCAGTACGGATTTAGAAAGACAGACAGACTAATACGCCTGTAAATCACTTAACAGACAAAATGAACTCACTAAAATCACCAGCAGCGCTTTATTACAGACAGTCTGAAAATCAATAGAGACATAAAGTGCATTCGTACCAATCTATATTCGACAATCCAGAACAAGCTGGAATGGTATTATCTCCCTTCTATAACGTCCAAGTGCTAAAGTATTAATTCCGTCTTTACAATATCTTTTATCATCAAAATTGCTAAGTCCACGTTTTATTATTGTATCTGTCTCGAGCTTATGAAGATTCGTTCTAATGACATTTGTCTTAATAAAACTGATATTATTGTTTAGCGCGGTTTTAAAATCATTAAAATTCATCATCTTTTCCACATATCCGCGAGGGATACCTTTCGCTTTCTTTGTAAGTTTATTATCATCTAATATGACAGCATACGTCTTGCTCCTTAATCCAACAAACTCTCTCACTGGCACAAACATAAACTCATCTTTCATTTTACCAATAACTTTTTTATTCGTATTATCATTAAATCCACTACCAGTCGGGTAATCTGATAAATCAAATAGATCACGGCGCTTGTAAATATCCTCATAGACATCTTCGCATTTTATATTATAAACTAGTGAATCTGTATCAGTAAATAGCAACTCTGAATCTGGCCACTGCTTTTTGGTAAAATTATAGTGAAAATCATACATTAGTAACTTTGATATATCAAGTACAGCTGCACCAACATAAATCGGTTTATTTAACTTTATATTTGTCTTTCGTCGTTGTATTGCAACAAGATTTTCATTAAATATTTTCATACTGACAAAACCGTCATCATTAAATAATTTATTTCTGCGACTTATATCATTTACAATTTTGATAGAAACTCTTTTTCTAATGTTCTCCATTGTCTTACCAAACACCGAGTTATTCATTAACTTAAAAAAGTTTTTCTCAAAGTCGGTCTTAGCCACAGCACGACGTTTGGTATTTAAGTCAATATAATTTGACATCCACCTCAACTGATTAAATTTTAGTACACGATAGACTTTTCTCAGAATTAGTCCAGCATCTACTGCCTGTTTTAAATTTTTGTAATGTATCACGTAATTTCTTTTATTTAGCAAATTTGGGACTAACTTATTAACGATCGAATTTTTTGCTGTTGTCATGGCTCGTTACTCGGGTGATAGTAAACTGTAATCTATCATCATCGACTCTGCACAAAATGGGTAGTCGTTGTGTAGATCATGCAACGAACTAGGATAATCTAGATCAACTTCAACAAAATAACTTATATCGGAAAAATCTTTTTCAGTTTCTTTAAGAAATTGATCTGGAGATATCCAATAAAATCCACCGCACGACATTGACTCTGATCTGGCCCAACCATACAAATTGACGCAATCTAGATAAATAATATAACTCGACGGGAGATTTTTATCATAATTTTTTAGATATTTATTATTAGCTACTGCATATTTTTTTTGTTATAACACTAATTCCGCCTCTGATACCTTTTTCAATAAAATTAAACATATCGACATCTGTTAAGAGATCTAATTCTGTTTTGCTTGATTTTAGTAGAGCGTCCCGCGACAGTCCGGGAGCAGAATAATACCAACAAGGATCTAGTCCGTAATTGCTGTAGCTTACTCGACGAAAACTTTCAAAAACATCTGCTAGTAATAAAACATCTGTTTTCAAATATATATCATGATAATCACCAAATGTTTTACAACTAAATTTATTCCAAATATTTTGTGCATATTTATATTCATCGTCTGACACATCTTCATTTTTGAGCTGCGAGTAAAATTTATCTTTGTTAGGAAGAGAAGTTTCATCAAATCTATTCCAGTCGTCGAGATACTCATACGGAAAGATACCTTTTCTTGTCAGTAGATTAAATTTATCACCAAAACAACTTTGCAGATTATTAAAAGTGCTACAACCTTTTACGAGCTCATCTAGCGGAGCTGCCATAAATTGCAGACTGTCAATAAAACGTAATTTTCCGAGAGTAACTGACATATACTTTTCAAAATTATTTGGAATACATTTTATCTTATCATTTAGTTTTAGTTTAGATTTAATTTCCTCATTACCAAAAGCTTCTGCAATGATATGACTGTCATAGCCGCGAAAGTTATGTAAAACTACAGGAATAAACTTTGGTGCATGAAATTTTAAATTGCAATTATTATGAGCTGCCCCACAATACTGGCCAGTTAAATGACAATGATCGCGCACTTTATCACAGACTCCGTTTGAGTCTACCAATAACTTCTCGCAAATATGACAATCAACTGCTTCGTTAAATTCAAGTTGTTGTTTAGACGTTATTTTCATTGAAGCTGTTTTAAATAATTTGTTAGAAATTTTATTAACATCATCTATCAGATTTTTTAGTAACCATACCGCCGGACTTTCAGATTCAATATCTTTACATCTGTACAACTTAATCGGACATGAAAACTTATCATCGACTCAACAAACTACTTTATAAGCTACTCCGCAAGGAACATGTTGCTGTATTTTTCTTGTACTCGATTTTTTAGGATTATTTTCAGCGCCAGCCACTAGAACGAGTAGGCACTCGAAATCCGCATAAATAACGAAAGGTATATTTAGCTTATGATCGTAATTTTTAAATTTTAAGACTTTTTCTTTTTCGCTTGGCATTGTTATTCTCTGAACGTTGATACAGTATTTAATATGTTCCTGTAGTTTCTCATTCTTAGAAAAACCCTGCAAACATCTGTAACAGAAATATTTCTTTTTTCTATTTTTATTATACTGTCCGCCAACTAAGCCGTTAAAGTTTTTTTATCCAAACGTAATGTCCTTTATAAAATAATAAATTTATTGTCCTTTGTGTCGCAGTCTCTGAAATATATCTTGGGTAAACATTTTCTCGCTGATCTAGTCCGAAAACATTTACTGAAATATTATTTTGTTTTTCAAACTTTGGTATCTGATTTTCTGACACTGGAAAAGTTATTCCGTTAAAATTTAGTTCATCTTTGTATGGCAAATACTTTTCAATTCGGTCACTGTGGTCACTCTGTGGATGTCTCTCAGACAAAATTGACCAACGAAAATATTGGTCGTCGTTGTTTTTGACATTTATACAGCATTTTTTGTTTTTAATTTTTTTTGGAAGATCAACGTACCCAACGCTATTAGCGCCGCTACCTCGAAGTACGTTATATTTTGCTGTATGAATTAAAACTTCCTTTATCATTTAAAATTTCCAACCTTACCCAGATGAAGTAAATTCCTCCAATTTTTTATTTATTTCTTGGTGTATTTCAGCGGCAACTGCGGCAATATTTGTTCCAGTTAATATTTTTCGTGATTTAGCTGTTAGATATGGTTCTGAAATTTCTCTGTCGAAACTTGTATTTTCAAAGATTATATCAAGTATATCTTCCTCAATTGCGTGTGATTTTGATAAAATAGTATGATACTGTACTATTAGTTTAATACTTTTGTGAGCTGTAAGTTCCTTAGATACAACAGGTTGTAAAAGATGATAAAAATTTGTAGAGTTAAAATTTGCTAAAACATTTTGATCATCAAATTTGTAACTGTTGTCGTAACCTGAAAATGCAGTAGCAATTTTTGTTTTGATAATGCTCTTTTTAGCAATATCGCGCAATTTTAACATTATATATAGTATTTTTATATTTAATTGATTTTTTTAAACTTATTTTTCAATTAGAGATATAAAATCCCTATAGTATAATGACAGAAATTTTGAGATATATCAGAATGACAGCGGAAGAGCAAGAAACTTACTATGTTCACCCAAAGTACAACTTATATGCTGCAAATGCACTTGGTTCGGTTATTTGTATAAAATCTAAAAAATCAGCTGGAATGATAATTTCAGTAAAAGGTGATGATACAGATATAACCGAAATGTTCAGAAAAGATTATATTTATAGTTTGTTTGCGAAGACATTCCAGAAGGTCAGCGAGTCTATAGGGTAAATAATTCGATTAGCGATGATAATATTGAAAATTTAGCGTTACAAGATGAATATCAGCCTCATCCGGTATTTGATTTATAGGAGGCAAATGATCGCGGGATAATTCGACACAAGAAAACTAAAAAAGTATTAGGAAGTTTGCAAAATAGTGGATATTTACGTATGAATGTTAGAGGAACTAAAACAGACTTCGTTGTTTATTATAATCACCATTTTGTGTTTGAAACTTTTAACGGCGGTATTCCAAATAATTTAGTTATGGACCATATAAATAAAATTAAGACCGATAATCGTTTAGAAAATTTAGATCTGGTAACATCAAAAGAAAATAGTAGAAGAGGAGATGCTGGTGGTGTTAGATATTCTAGATCGATTATCTCAGTAAATCTTGAAACTGATGAAGAAATGAAATTTAAGTCAAATTATTCTGCTTCAAAATATCATAAAATTAATCCGGCTCTAATAAAATCTATAGCTGACCGCAAAACTAAAACAGCAACGCCAGTGTCAACATTTGATAGATTTAGTTTCAGATATGATGATTAATTATATTTCGTAATTCTGTCTTAGTAAGACAGCTGTGGGCAAACATCAAAACATCATCGCGATCAAATTTTAATGTTATAAAAGCACTATCATTAAGTTTATTTTTTTCTACTGCTGTTAGTAATATCCTATCATTTTCGCCCTGCATTACAATAACGCCAACAGAATAAGCACTATAACCTGACAGACACTTTCGAACTGCTTCGGCTAGTTCCTTGTAATTTAGTATATTAACTTTTTGATGATATTTAACATCGGGAGATTTCTTTTCGCTGGCCATTATTATTATAAATTAGATAAAAGTATATTATAATATGAACTTGATTAAGCGACTTGCTGATATATATTCAGAAGATTATATCGCCACAAAATTGAATTCACTTTTGCCAATCACTAACGACAAATCTGCTGGTTATAGCGAAGATGATATTTTGTACAACAACGAGTCCGACGATGAAGTAGTCGCCGTCGCTGACAGAAAAAATTACAGCAGACCGACAACTGGACGTTATAATGTTAAGTATCACATTGCTAAAAAAAATAATAAAATTTAATTTTACTGTTGCCGAACAACAAATATTTTGGCAGCTTATCAAACCTTTTTTAAATCTGAAAATAACTGGTCATCAAAGAAATATAAAATATGATTTTATTTTTGTTAAAATATTTAATTTAATGCCAGTTGATAATTCAAGAAAATTACATTTAATTTCGTTATGTAAAACTATCAAATGTAAATCTGTACTTGTGAAATACGAACAAATTTATAATAACATTATTGGATCGACTTAGTTGATACCCAGCTATTAAATTTATTGCTATATCCTCTCCACTTAACTAAACTTTTATCACCGCCCTTTCGGATAACTTTTTCAATAACAAATACGTCTTGGGAAGTTTTCTGAAGTTCCTGCTCGTAAAAACTACCGGTTATAGGCTCACCCAATAAATCTTTTAGCGCATATGTTACAGGTATTGTTAAAAGTACTTTATCAACAACAAATACTTCTTCGCTCCAGTTCGGAGTAAATCCTTTTTCAAATGTTTTTTTTTTTTTTTGTCAGAGAAATTCTAACTCGATCACCAACTTTAAATTTATGTCTGCGGTACATGTTTTCGTTTGCTAATATCGGATTTTCACTTGCGTCGTTTGGCGACATTTCAGTGGTTCGGTGTTTCGTGTTATTATATTCGTCAACAATGTTCTGTAAATTATCAATATATTTATTTGTATTTTTAGCTGATAAATACTTATGAATTTTTTCGTTTAGTATGCGATTAAATCGCTCGACGACAACGCTTTTACCTTCGTCTCTTGTAACATATTTTTTTATATTATTTTGGAGCAAAAACTGCTCGAACTTTTTATTAAAAAATTCTGCTCCGTGATCAGTCCAGATTCTATTTGGTTTTCTTTCTGTAGTTGTTATTATTTGTTTTAGCGCATCAGTTATTGACGTTCCTGTCTTGTCTGAAACTGGCACACTAAACGCGTATTTACTAAAGATATCTACAATATTAACAAGATATCTCTTTGGAGCGCCATCGGCGCCAACGTTAAACTGACCAAGATTTGAGACATCAACTAAATCTATCGCCCAGATATCATCAACGGCATTTGCGACAACTTTACGTCGCGGAAACTTTTTTTTTTAGGTTTGTGCAGCTGAGACGCTAGCGTCTCTAAGGCAAGATCATCATACAATTCCTTTCCGAGTCCAAGTTTATATTTTGCTCCAATAAAACCCTGGACCAGCCTTCGGTCAACACGTTCTCGCATATTTACAGGTTTCATGTCACGAAGTTCGTCTAACATTACTTTATCGCAGCTGTCTTTATTTTGTTCGCTGTCTGGAAGTTCAATATCTCTGTAGCAGATATAATGGCGCATTGCTATTGCATCAACTTGATTGTAAGATTCTTGTCCTGGCAGCGGATTATCATTTTCATCTAGTTGTTTATCAAGCGGATTATAAGGTCCAGTATATTTATGGCCTGGCAATGTCCAACCGCCTTTTGGTTTCGGCAATTTGCCAATTACTTTATGTATATCTATACCTGTTCCAATTATTTCTCTGTTGTTACATTGTTGACAGTATGTGACAATTTTATTTTGCTCGAGACATAAATCTCTATCGGAGTCGCACTTGCATATCATTATATATTTTAAGATTTATAATAATATTTGTTTTCAGATTTATAACTTTCAGTCGTCTACTAAAATAACGTCCCTGACAACGTCAGTACATCCAGCTCCGGACAATTTCTTTAAAAACATACTTTTTCTTTTTCCACAAATTGTGTAAATACTTTTCAGCATCATCCTGTTGTTCCTTGTTTTTTCTGTTGTTTCATTGATATTTTCTGTTTTAGTTTTACATTTGAGACAATATGTTGACATTGTTATATTTGTAATTTAGATAAAATTATTTATAATTTTGTGCAATCTCATCATTGGCGTGAGAAGGATGCTTGTCAAATTGTAAAATAAATTTTAAAAAATCTGAGGCAGAGTTCTTCAAACTCGCGGACATCTGTTTTATAAACATCACGCAATAATATCCACAAGCTGATGTTCCAATAGGTTGAAGTTGATTGGACGAGTAATTTATTATTTCATAGTTTTTGTTTATATATTTTTTTATTGTGTCGCTCGGAGGAAGTCCAAATGAGTCAAAATAATTGTTACCGTAGACTGCTACCCAATGTGTACCAGATCCGTCATCGAAATCTTGTATATTTATCACGCAGGAACCTAGCGACGGTGTCGCAGCAGGCGATTTTATCGCCGCAAGTTCATCTTTAGAATAAACTCCGTGGAAATTTTTTACTTGTTTTAGCTTATTAAGTATATCAAAGTTACTTAACGCAGAGGTTTTCAACGTCGCAGGAGATTTTATCTCTAGACGTTTTAACGTCTCGTGCCCGGCAATGTTAGTCCTCGTCCCATTCCCAGCAGATTTGGCAGTAGACTTCCCGCTAGTCCCGCTAAAAGTGGAGCTATTGGAATAAATTCTCCTTTGGTTGTTCTTCGACGTCGCGGTGTCTTTTTTTTCGTTGTTGTTTTTCTTCGTCGTGGCATTATATTTATCAGTCACATAAAATTAAACTTCTATCACCATCGACATTCATACGAAAATTTTCTTTATACCACTGCCCTCAACTGCCTTTTTCGTTGCGCCAGATACTGCTCCAGACGCTGCTGCTAGTCCTAATGTACCTAACACCGGCAAAATTTTAGGTATTAACGTTCTGGCCATTACCGATAGTGCCGGGCCGAAGAAGCCGCCAATTTTTGCCAGCGCAGTTATTTGTCTGGCACTTAAATTTAAAACAAAAGGTTGGCCGCGGTTATATTTATTTACTTGTTTTTTGGTTAACATTAATTTTGTCAAAAATATCCGCGACTTTATTACTGTCGACTTTTAATGATACCTGCCTCTGTTTTGCAACAGCAGCTGCTAATTTTTTAACTTGACCATCAGTCAAATGTATTTCTTTTACAATATATTTTGTCATCTTATATTAAAGTTACAGATTAAACTTGTAATTTTTAAACTTGCACCGACATTTTACCTCCAACATAATCAATTGTAACAGTTCTATCGCTGATCACTAACGCGTACACGTACAACTGTGCCACTGGAACTGCTCCAAGTGTCCAGGTAATTTCAATATCAGCAGTTGAAATTACATCTCTTTCATTTTGTTTACTAACATCAAAATAAAATATCGGATAAAGTGTACGAAATTCCTCTACTGATATCTGAGATCCGTCTCCAACATCCTGATATTTTTGCATCGCGTCCATAAAATACATATAAGGTCTAGTAATATTTTTATTAGCGTCATCTGCAAAATTACATTCTATCGCTCGTTCTGGATATTGCTTTGAATTTAGTCCAGCATATATTCGTCTAACATTAGCATTATCAAATATTGCGTTATTTTGTTGTTGGTCACCACGTCGCGCTTGCTGTTGAAATATAATAAATAATTGCCTCGGCAGCTGTTCACTTGGCGTTGTTGTAACTCGCCATGTGTAGTCGGTAGTATTTGGAACTGCTGTTTGATATATTTTATGTTGCTGAAAATGAAATTTGTTTGTGCGGTTTTTAAGAACTTCATCTAATTCGAGCGATTTTGTTACTGTCGGTGTTATTCTTGGCATCCACAGCGCAAGTTTATTTATGATAAACTGTACATCAGCTCCGCTAGCTCTGAATAAACAATCATTTTGTTCTGCCCGATCTAAAATAAGTGTATGTTTAACTCCACAAAATACTTTATTGTAATCGCGACAAAAGCCAAATATTGTACTTAATAGCAGCATCATTGTAATCTGACTTGATCCTGCTGCAAGTGCCTTTCTCTTAGCATGACCTTCATTGTAACGTCTATTTCGAAATCCAATTGTGTTAATAACTAAATTAAACATTGCAACACCGTCATCAGCTGCACCTGGTGGTGCTATACCCAGATTATTACAAGCTGCAGTGAGACTCTTGTAGCGTCTTGATTAGCGTTTGCGGCTGGTGCGGCTATACCTAGCGCGTCTGCATTAGCAATAAGAAAATTTCTTACAATTGGAAAATCTGCAGCGGCATCAGCTCCGTGTATTAAAACACCTTTTGAAATAAGTTCATCTGACGCAGGAATTATTGCACCACTTCCAGTATCTTTAAACCACATCATGTTAGTTGCAGTTCATCAGAAAACGAAATAGTATTTAAGATTGTACTTGCAACTTTTAGGTGTCTTGAAATATCCTCAACAGTTTGATTGGCCAGCTGATATCTGGCACTTTTAAATAAACACCAGCCATTATTTATAAGAGCTACTTCTGTTCCAGCTGCAATTGTAACGGGTGGATTGGCCACTGTCATAATCTGGCCACGAACTTCCAACATTGCCTTGTGAGGTAATAAAAACACATCTTCATCTCTGGTATTAAATGTTCTGACACCAGCTTTATTTGGCTCATTAGAATTTTCATCGAGATACTCAATATATTCAAATTCTGTTACGGTGTTGTCGGCGTCATAAGTTTCTGTTAAATCGAGATAATTTTTGACAGACATTTTTTATTTATTAGATTACATAATTTTATTGCGGCGCTGTTACATTAGATATTAACTTTTGTATAATCTGCTCGCCCTTTGGTGATAAAATTTTTTTTGTTCTTGTTATCATAGCACGATGAGCTTCTTTTGTTGGAGCTATTTCTGATATAACCTGTTTGATTGTCGCAGAAACCGGTGGTTTCTCGCCTTTAATTTTATCAGTTTTTTTTTGTCCCACCGCAGTTCCAGCAGCAGATGCGGCTCCAGTTGCAAAAGCTTTTGATGCATCTAGTGCAATTGGTGCAACTTTATGCGCGATTCCCGGAACATTTTCAATAATTTTAGTAAATATATTTCCCAAAAATCCACCAACTATTTTTCTTCGGTAAAATTTTTTTTGTTTCATTATATCTGAGGTTCCATAAAACCGAAGTCAATAGCAAAGCTATTGTCAATCACGATGTGATTGTGCGTAAGTGCAAATAGTAAGTAACAACCTCGTTATTCAGATTCAGCTGTCGTCCAGATTGATCTGTCAACTGCATATTTATACTCGTTGTTTGATTTTCAACATTTAGCGGATAATAAATAAATTGCCGCGGACTAATTTGCATGAGCGATCCCGGTGGAACATCTGGCGAAAAACTATATATCGTTTGTCCTTTACTGCCCTGGGCTGAGTAAGATCCAGACGCAATGGAGCAATTTATTAGTATTGTATTTACGTGAGTTATATTTACCGGAAAATCACCATCATATGTTTTAGTTTGTCCTGCTTTAGATCCATATTTTTTACCTGTAAATCCAATCAGCGACGCTATGCTCTTTGCTGATGATAAATCTACTTCAAAATCATTTTTTAATGTTATTCTGGCGCGTAAAGTATTATAATTTGGTGTTAGCTCAAATTTATCAGTGTCGCTTTTATCTGTATATGTTATTATTTCGCGTATCGTCTTATTTAAATCAGTTATATTGTAGGCTCCTTGCGGAATTTTAATTACCCAAATACCGCCAACGTATTCTCCGTTGGGGGGGAGAATAAAACGTAAATTCATCATTGACACCAGTTTTCACATTAGCCATGGAATGCCAACACGTATATGAAATTAGTCCAATTTCGTACTGTTTTTCAGTATCAAGTTGTATTGGCGGAATATAATTTACTGAAAAATTTCGCGTTAGCTAACGCGTTAGTTGTACTAGAGTCTAGTAATAATGTTGTTGACATTGATATATATAACATTTTACAAAATTAACATTTACAAAATTGACATTTACAAAATTAAGTCATTGCGATTTATATTAAATCGCCTTGATTTATATCAAATCAAGGTGTAAAGTTTCGTATTCGTCAGATGTTAATAAATTTTCCGATCTTAAATGATCAAGTATGTCAATAATTTCATTATCAATTTCAGTACCGACATTTCCCGCTTCCTTTGATGATATCAGCAGCATTAATCTGCCTATCATTTCAGCAGTTGATGCAAATATTTTTACACCTGTTCCAGTTACTAGCGGTTTTTCAAGTGATCTTTTTAGAGCTTCTTCTTCCGTTATTCTCTTACCTTCGGCTAACATTTTTTTTTATAATCTATTCTTTCCTCATCATAAAATTTTGCTTCAGTATCTATAGTACTAAGGTGAGTATCACTTTTATTTTTTTTTTGTTCAATTTTGCTATATTAGTAATAACTTGCTCATAAAGTCCAGCAATAATTGCATGTCGATATAATCTAATATTTTGCTTGTAGTTTTCATTTTTTACTGTTATATTTCTGATATTATCTTCACCTTGACCTTTATTTTTTATTTCTATTAGTTTTTCTAATTTTTCATCAGCATTAAATTTATCTTTTTTAATATTATATAATCTAACATTTTTATATCCATACTCTTCATTAAAATCATCATATTCAGAATTTTTTATTCTATCAGATATATTTCTTATATCAAGTTCAAATTCTTCTTTTCTTTCTTTTCTAAGAGCTTCTTCTTCTAACTTTCTTCCACTTGGATCAACTGATGTTACTTCTGCTAATCTTCTTTCAAGTTCAAGTGGATTATTCAACAGTCGATTTAGTTCATTTCGTTTAGCAACAGGATCAGCAATATTTCTTACAAGTTCTTCAGCTAATCTTTTTTTTTCCTCGTCAGATCTATCAATAATTTTTGCGGCAGCTGCTTCTTGTTGTTCCTTGATTAATCCAACTAAACCTTTTTCCTGTTGTCGCTTAACTTCTTCTTCTCACAGCAGTTTAGTTTCAGGTTGTTTTCCAAGTAGTGCTTCAGTAACTGGTTTGAGAACTGTTGCTGCTGCTCCCTCCGCAGCCACTTGGCCACGTCGTGCTTGTTGAATCATCTTTCTAAGTTCATCTTTAGATTGAGCAAG
Organism: Megalonaias nervosa; assembly: GCA_016617855.1. Taxonomy (NCBI): domain Eukaryota; kingdom Metazoa; phylum Mollusca; class Bivalvia; order Unionida; family Unionidae; genus Megalonaias; species Megalonaias nervosa. The sequence continues at coordinate 1,667 of JAECUM010002717.1, read as the reverse complement.
TTTTTTTCAGATTTTCTATATGTTTTCTGTACTTTGCTTGTCTTTCCATAATTATATATAAATTTTATATAAAACAAAAACTTACTGCAAGTAACTGTCAATACAACATCGAAAAATTTTAGCTGGATTATGTGTTAGTTGATCAAACAAGAAAAAGTTATATTTATCCGCTGTCGCTTTATGATAAAGTTCAATAAATTTATCTTTTGTCACATCACCGCATTGCTCGTTTGCAATATTTCTAACGTCAACATTGTCCAGTCCCGGAAATAATATAAAACAACCAGTATTTCGTCTGATAAATTTGTCAACATTATTAAAACCTTGGGCTAAATAACAGAATTACATTTCTTATTACGCGACAGTGAAAAATATGATTTTATTTTATTCATTTCTACATTATTTAGCGGAATATCGTCAAAAACTACTATCTTATGCTCGGACGAATCAAGTTGATTAACTGGAACAAGATCTTCTGGTTGTTTGATAATAAAAAAATCTTCACCAGCATCAAGATCATCACGAAGTTTGTCATTATATTCGCTTAGTAGCTCGTACTTATCTTGCTGTGGATTAATTGTATAAATATAAACTCGATCGTAATTAAAATTATCGCCCAGTAGTAAATTCATAAGTAAATTTGTTTTTCCCGATCCAGTTCGTCCAACAATAAGATAATGACAATCTGGAAGTTCATTGTTATGTTTATGTTTCACCAACCGCTCTGTATCAAAATTTAGTATCGGTGATTTTGCCATTGTTGTTATACATTTTATGTTATATTAAATAAATAATGAGCCATTATACAAAATTTGGAACAACATTAGGAGATTCATCGGCAACAATAACAAGCGGAACTGTTGATTTATCCGGATATTTAAAAAAAAACTGGAGATAAAATGACAGGAAACCTGTCCATGTCAAATCAGCGAGTAATAGATTTAGAAACAAATTATCCGCCAATAAATGTTGTTGATACACAGGCTGTTAGTTATAAACAACTAAAATCCGTCGACGGTAATTAACTAGATAAATCTGGCGGAACTTTAAGCGGTAACTTAGATATGTCAGGGAAAAAAAATATAAATTTAGAGACTGGATATCCACCAGCGAACTTAAATCAAACTCAAGCGGTAAGTTATTTACAGTTGAAGTATGTTAATGATAATAAGCTTGATAAAATCGGCGGAACTTTAAGCGGTAACTTAGATATGTCAGGAAATTTTTTTATAAATTTAGAGACTGGATACCCACCAGCAAACTTAAATCAAACTCAAGCGGTGAGTTATACACAACTAAAATCCGTCGACCATAATAAGTTGTCACTGACAGGCGGAACTTTAAGCGGTAACTTAGATATGTCAGAAAAAAATAAATAAATTTGGAGACCAGGTATCCACCAGCAAAGTTAAATCATACACAAGCGGTAAGTTATTCATAGTTGAGGTATGTGGATGATAACAAACTTGATAAAATCGGTGGAACGGTTATAGGCAATATTAACATGTCGAGTAAAAAAATTATTGGGTTAGAAATTGTATATCCGCCAGAAAACTTAAATCAAACACAAGCTGTAAGTTACGCACAACTAAAATCTGTTGACGATAATAAACTTAACAAAGCCGGCGACACAATGACAGGTAATATTAACATGTCAGGTCGACGAG
>JAECUM010002716.1:0-155262 GCA_016617855.1 Megalonaias nervosa | reverse complement strand
ATATTTGTGTGTGTGTGTGTGTGTCGACCAAAGTTATCCTGCGAAGAGTTTTTATTTACGCGCAACGTAGATATTTAGAAGTGTTCTGAATAATTCACACTAATATGATCAGTCCATTTACCGTAGCATCAGAAGATAATGTTAGTCCAAAGTGTTTATCATTTTAATCAGGAAACAAATACATATTGTCAAAAGAGAACTTCGGACAGGAAAGTGGGTCAGCCTGTATGCGATTAATAAAATGTCTGTTTTCGAAGTTTTGAAAGTAGCAAGCACGTAGTTTTCCTATGTATTAAGTTTTTCAAGATCATTGTTTATGATCCTTTATATTTGTGAGGGGTCTGTAGAAAAAATTTCAAGAGAAGTATCATCAGCAAATAGAATCGCAAGCGAGTTGAAGGCGTACGCTACATAAAAAAGTAAGACCAAAGGCCCTAGCATAGAACATCGGGGAACCTCAATACTTACTTGATTCTTTGATGACATTGAAGTCTGTTGGGAAACTTTCTGATAGCGGTTTGATAATTAGCATTCGAGTCATGATAGAAGTTTACTGGCAATTACATATTTTAAAACTTTTTACATAAGCATTTAATCCATACTCTATCGAAATCTTTACTGATCTTAAGGAAAATTAAAATACATGATATCATTCTGTTTAAGACAAAAACATATTTTGTAATAAAGTTCAGTTAGTTCACGGGTTGTTGATAGGCCTTGAAGAAATGAAGATTAAAAATATTAGATCAAATTATTCTCGTGAAAAAAATATTTACATGTCTGAATATAATTTTTTGAAAAACCTTGGAAATTCGAGAAATTGGTCTATAATTAGAATATATTGTTTTGTCTGATTTCGTATAAATTGGCATGACACGACTTAGCTTTCACTGTGCGGGGAACATAATGGTTTCAACTGATTTATTCATAATTTTTGCAAGAGCACGGATATTTCTTCAACTATATTTTTAACAGTTTATGACTAATTTGATTGGGCCCTGCAGCTTTGTTTAGTTCAAGATTAGTTATTACATTTATAAATTCTTCTTTATGTATATGATGTCAGAAATAATAGTTGATTTATAATTTCAAAATGCGGCAACTGCTCAGCATTATTTCTTATTTCTTTGACAGTTATATTTTAAAATAGTGTTTCATTGTGCGATAATAACAGTTCCTTTCGACCTTTAATACCTATATAACGACATGAATGAATCATGCAACAATTCGGAACGAAGCCACGTGTCAATAACTGTACCTATACGTTTTTCCTACCATATTATCATTTTTAGATTCAAATGATTAAAAGTAATCCAGCTCAGAAATAAAAAAAAAAAAAGAAAAAGAAACACAGTTTCTTGAAAATGTTCTAGTTTTTTTGGCCAACATTCACAAATGCACGCAGACATCATGCAACAATTTAAAACACGCTGCGGATGTTGAAATTGTGTAATAGGTAAAATTTTGCCTTCGAAAAGGACAAACCATCACCTTAGACTCACTCCCATAGGAACAGATATAAATATTTTCGTGCGCCTAGTGCTGTAAAACATTGTGCGAGGAATGTATTGTTCTTGTATACCGATGAAAATATCTAAAAATGTTGTCTGATCAAGTTTGACTTCAAAACACGTCGAAAACCTCACATTTCTTTGTGTACATATTGTGTACTTTCTCGAGAAAGACCGCAATCATTTAATTCCATGTTGTTGAGTGTTATGTATATTTAATTTTTAGTCTGTGCTTGATCTTTGTCCGCTATTAAAGGTAGGAATTTGGGCTGACCTGATTAATGTCATTCTTTTAAAGATGTTTACTTGAATCTGAGTCAAGACTTAGCAATGGTTATGACCATAGAGGGTTTGGGAAGCGAACTTGTTTACAGTTTGCTGTATTTTTCCTTTACGATGATGCAGGTTTTATTTTTCAGAAATGCTTTTGCGACAAAAGTCAAATGGGGATGTATGTCAAAGGTTTTGTCAGCAAAGTCTTCATTCCTATGTTCAGATTTTGGGAACCTATCATCAGGAATTTTAGTTGTGTTCAGATATAATTTGAGAAGAATCATATATTTAAATTATTCATTGGAATTATAAAGTGCTCATTGGAATTTTGGACTAAGCACTATTTTGGGTTTTATTTTGAATTCATTTAAATACATTTTGGATTGGTTTATCGTGAAACATCAAGACTATTGGCACATCAACAAACTCAAGACTTGGAATTCATTCGGAATAGTCGAAACTTTTTGACTTGTTATAGAACATATTTCTCAAGGCTTATTCCAATTTGTCGTCCAACATACACACAAAAGTCGAAACGGCCACAGTAGTTAGGATTGTGTTATTCGATGTGCATTTACAACTTTCCAAACATAGGATTTGATCCGAAAATATTCTTTGCATATTGCCGAAAGGACCCTTTAGCTGACCCTAAACTCAAGAGCCGCGAGATACACCGGTGTGGAAAGTTTAAACCGATTTGTGCTGACAAGAGTGTCTGCAATCAATTTCACATTTAAAGAATAGATGAGAGCGGCCACAAAACATTCAATCAGTATTGGTACAGGTGTTGGGCTGATTTATCGGCCTAATACAATACCACCCAGGGCCGGAATAAGGTTTGGTGGAGGGGGCGAGGAAGCTAAGATGTGGGAGGGCCTTACAGATCTACAAATACACCCTGATTGCAGTCCTTGAAATGTCCTTAAGAAGTGTACAATTATTATAGCTATATTATGCTACGCATTAGACGATTTAGACTTTTATATGGTTTATTTAAACACATGTAATTTATTAAAGGCAACCAAGATAACTCCCATGACGAGGGTGGGGTGGGGGTGGCTGAACATGCCTCATGTGCCCACCCTTAATCCTGCCCTGATAACACCTCATCTCTGTGATTTGTTCTATATGATGGATACCACTCTCCAATAATGGTTTTGATGTCCAAAGCTTATTTGTCGAGTTTTCATTCCACATATTTTGCCAAGTATTTGAAACATCACGAATAATTAAAAAAATCCTAAAGCCACCATACGAAATCTTCTACTGCTATTTCATTATCTTTAATGCCAACATTATAGACTTTTCCGGAGTTTATGAGCAAATATTGTTTCTGTAGTACTTGCAACTGTAATTGATTGTTAAATTTAAATTTTTGTAAGACTTTCAATGTGAAACGGGAATCCGAAAAAATAAACAACTGAACTTATTTATGTGAGGTGTTAATGCATTTTAAAGGTACGAGTGTAACTGTAATTTCTGATGGAAAATGAAGTCTTTATCTGGTAACAGGCTCGAGGTGGTGCTTTCAAATGTTGTAACTGCAGTTGCAATCGTCTCCATCTTTATAACCGTCTGCACACATATGAGTTGAGACACGATAAGAGATTCTTATTTTATTGAATTCACTCTGATAAACAAAAGGGTTGGACGAGGACTTTTTGAATTGGCAAAGATTAAATGATACTGGACCCAACAACAACGTCACAGTATATACATGACTGGATCGGTTGGGGAGTGATTTCATTGTGTTCTGAAAGGTCAGTTTTATTCGTCTGAGGTAAAATGATGGTACGTTTACCTCAGGGTTGATATTTTCTGCAGAAGTTAGAAAGCTCTCCGGACAAAGTCCAAGTCCGAGATATGATACTTGATCAAGTATTTGCAGGAAAGATTTGAAAACTGATCCGTACACAAGCAATATTTTGAACCGTATCCTATTAGGCATTGGCCATTGATAAGTGGTACATCACATAAGACTATTGGTCCAGAATGCTTAAGCAAATTCCTATATACCTACTTTGACACTGAAGCAGTAAATGTACAACTAACATAAACTGGCCGACTTTAGTAGGACTCTTCTTTAAAAATAATGGCATGGTTCCATTGATATTATTCCAGGAGAAGAGACCCTTCAAAGGTTTCACTTGGGTTGGTATTGCTGGGATTAACGCAGTTTTTCAGCACAAGATGGGCTATACATAACGACCAGTATATCTGGTGCAGGAAGACCACGGGAGGACATAACGACCAACGAGAAGCTACTGGCAAGCTATCTCACATACTGATGCTGGTAGAGCCGACACTCTAACTCACGCGGACAGAGGTTAGACGTGCGAGTGATCTGTAAAGACAAGCACTTTAGATCACTCGGTCACCCGAGGCCACTAAGAAATGGACACTCTACTGACAGAAAATAATTTTTCAACAATTCAAGATAAGGCCATTTCTTCTATTTAACTGCTGAGCGTTGAAACCATCTCTGATACTTTTGAGTATCTTCTTTAGTCAAGGTTCCGACATGATAACCCTATCTACACCTTTGCGTATCGAGCAGATATTTCTGTGCTTCGGGTCTGTGAATTTCACTGGTTGCGTCGGCAAGCCACCGCATCCAATCAAAATTAAATTGTTAAAATTTGAACACTGTTCCTACATGATTGAGACAACGGGAGCACACAGCTTGAATGGACTCATAAGTAAGCAATTTTCTACTGCCAGTCCGTGTTTGTACAATACCTTTCACTCAGATACACCTGTAATGGCTTCCATATGGAACATGCTATGACCATGCTTTCAATAGTAATTATAACACGATTTCAAAAGGACACATTGCATGTCCGAACTGCATCATTATCATTTAAAATCAACTAGACCTTGGGATTAATTTCATGGCAATCTTTCATGTAGTTTAGGAATAGTGATTGCATACTTGTGCTAACGGACGGACCATGGACAACAGTGTATTCCATAAGCTCTTCTAGTCTATGACCAGTGGAGCGAAAAATTGGTCACCTAATTTCAAAATACTTCATCGTTAATAATTTAAAGCTAACGTAAAGTATCAAATGTAATTTCCCATTTAAAAAACATCAAAAGAATTCCGCAAATTGAAATGTCTCGCCAGTTTCACTGATTCTGGCTACTGTGACCTTTTGCCTGTTATGAGCATCCGGCACCATGAAGATTCATTAATGTCCACACAACAGTGTCAAAGAAAAGAAATTGAACTGCGAAATCATTCACTCCTACAACAACGACGACGTCAAAATCGTCGGCAAAGTGCAACCGATGACTTACGTGTCTTTCGCTGGTGAGACATAATTTTGGTCATATAAAATTTCAGTTTTAGAAAACAAACCTCTGCATTCTTTGCATTTTGACTTAAGACATTTTTATTTTAATATGGCTCTTAAGATACAAGATATGAAAGTTCCTGACGTTTAAATAATTATTGGCTTCACAGGTTAGAAAAGCACTGATGATGAGAATACACATCATCTTACTTCCACTTCCTCCTTGTGCCAAGAACATTAATCGAAGTTATTTCTATTTCCAACCCAAGCTTGAAATTTACTGACTTCCTTCTTAGCTTAAAGACAATAATCCCTTTTTGTCGGGAGTCTATTGCATCCACACAGCTACAGATATCAATCCGACACTTTTAATGGTACCATTGTAACTGTCGAAGACGTTACTTTATTGTATATACAAGGCTCATATTCTCGTTCGTGCGTGCGTGCGTGTGTGTGTGTGTGTGTGTGTGTGAGAGAGAGAGAGAGAGAGAGAGAGAGAGAGAGAGAGAGAGAGAGGGGTTTAGATGTTTTATGGCACTGCAGCACATCTTGGTTCTCTAGTGCCAAGGCAATTAACCTATCGCCTTATCGCATGACGAACTTTCAGGTTTCATGTCCGTCGTCTATTCGACTGCCATTATATATCATATACAAACTGTCATAACATTTTTTCCCCATTTAACATTAAAATGTTCAGGATGCACTAAAAAAACCCGCAAGATAATTCACCTTAGATAAGTGTAACTATAAAATACTTTGATTTTATATGAAGAGCTATGCTTAAGAGTATGGCGTAGTCATGTCTGCGTGTCGTGCTTTGCCCAATGCCACACCACGATGGCCTATGGGAAGCTGATCTGGGAATCAAACCCAAGCTTTCGGTTGTAAATCCGGCATGCTAACCCCTAAGCCATTACCTATCCTGCTTTAATTAGTTGCCTCAAACCACTTGCAGGAGAGGTCATCGGGCCTATTATAGAAACGAAATATATATACTTATAATAACAAGGCAAGATATACTCTGAAAATCTGTCTTTATAATCATACAGTACATGTTATAGCTCTTGACAAATTAGATGGGAAATAAAATTCATTTGAGAAAACTATGTACAATATTTCAAACTCTGAATTTCTACGAGCAACAATTAAAGAAACATATAACTGAACAAAGCCATCAAATAAAAACGATACAACATTCTTCATAAACACAAGCTATCAAAATCATCTTAATCAAACACGCTGATTATCCTTACAAATCACATCAATAGCTCCTATGAATTTATTTGCAAACAACGTTTGATGAAAATGTTAATAAAACGATTGCAAAATAAAAACTGTTAGAAGAAAAACTTTCGCCTGCACATTCCTTAAGGAACAACGCATGCAAAATGATGTTGCAGCTAAATGAAAAAGTCATGAAACATGGATTAAGTCACAATATCCCACTTTCCTAAAATGGTAGTGACCAGAAAATACATACAACTACCAAGTTTCATGACAATACATGGAGGTAATAGTATCCAAGACGTAAACCTATATACAGAAACTTATAAAGGTCACTCAAGTGCTCAATAATGACCAGAGTAACCTTCTTTGGTCAAAAAGATGTAGTACTCCTAAGGATGCATACCAAGTTTCACCATAACACAGGGAATCGCTGGAGATTTGGATGTAGCCATGTACAATTGAGACTGATTTCTTTAAAGGAAAAACAGTGAAAAAGTTGATTAGTGGAAGGGATGGAATTGAAAATTGCTGTTGTTGCTGCTGCTTTGTGGAGAGGAGGTCTCTGCCAAGCAAAAGTCTGTTTAAGTAAAGGCCGTCCTTCTTGTGTCGCCAGAACCAAGTTTTCCTGTCCATCACAAATTCCTCAAAGAAATTGGCATTCTAATCACCGAAAAGCATTTGCTGGAGAATAGAGAAACATATTCATCTCTTTTTAATTATTTTAAACTGCTGAGTACTGAAACCATCTCCGATTTTCTTACGTAACCCCAGCATGCGAAATTTGATCACAAAATCATTTTCTTTAAGATCTTAACCAACATGTTCTGAAGATAAATGCAGTAAAACATATTTGTAATGGCCTTTCAACCTGAACCATGGAGCCCCGAGTGGCCGAGTGGTCTAAAGCGCTCACCGTTACGGATCACTGCCATCTCATTCAAGACGAATTACAAATTAAGATCCATGTCAGCGCCACCATTCACTGAACTGGGGTAGTGAGTGATACCAAGTGTTCTTGGTTGACATACTGCGTATCAGATCAGCCTAATTTTATTCAAGAATAGTTACATATTGTTCTAATCTTTAAGTAAAAACCAAATGTCGACACGACCATATGTTCAGAAGTATCAATAAGAACCAAATTCAGACATTTGTTTCGTCCCTTCCTACCATGATTAGGTCGCAAACGTTCATTATAATGAAATCTGACCTTTTAGATGGAGCTGTAAAATTAATTGAGCAGACATAGAACGTAACCAAAGTTTTGCTTCTCTCTCATAAGGGCGTTAGAGGAAAGGTGCAGAAATGGGGTAAAACAAACTGACCAATAACTCTGACCTTGAAGATAGAGCCATGCCTATGATACACGAGATGCCATAAACTTTGAAACACAAGAGTAAAATATTCATTCTTGTAATGTACCACAAAAAGCTTTTTCGATATAAAACAGAAACAAAGGAAACTAAAAATACTGACCTTGAGGCCAAGACTCCAAATGTGCAATGCAACAAATCTTATAGTCACAAGATACACACATACAAAGCTTCATTGATTCACTTTAAGCAGCTGTTAGAAAGCGACATTTTCAAGATGGCCACCATGGCGGTCGTCCTGTAAGGTTAGATCGGAACGATTTTCTACAAGGGTTAATTGTATTTAGTCAAAAGTGTTTTAGTGAAAGTCCTCCTTCAGGAGTAGCAATAAATAAGATTTTCAAAGAGGGCAGCCGTGTTCAATTTTAGGTCGGCACCATTTATATTTAGGACCACCCGTTTTCGAAGAATATTTTCCAAACGGCTGGCTGGTTGGCATAGTAGCACTTTTCGCGTTCTGATCAAGAACACTTTCATTTAGCTCAAACTAAATATCATATGAAATATTTTTATCCCCGTATCAGTATGACCTTACATTCTGTAGAAATTGTTACAAGATTATCAAGCTGGCTACCATGATCACCATATTGGACTTAAGTTCGGTAGCATTTTTCTTTCGGACCATCTATAGATGATAAAAAAAGTCTTTCGTGAAAACCACACATCGATAATAACATATGCTCGCGAAAATTATCGATAACAAGTTCAAAATGGTCACCATGGCCATTACACAGGTTGCCAAAAGGGCACCATTTTTTTAGGATCAACAGACCTTTGGGTGACACTTGTGCCAAACTTCATGACTCTCCTCAAGTGATTTAGGAGTAGCAGTAACAAACAACTGCTAACGGATGTCAAATGCAAGACCATTTAAGATACAAATTGAAAAGATATTTCATTGGCTAACTAAACAGCTTATGTATTACTTGCGTTGATTAAAAAAAAAAAAAAACCTCATATTTCACATACATGTGTACATTTTATTGGTCGATTGAGACACGCCTCGTGTGTATCTAATTTAGCTACTACGTTTTTTTCTTATGGACATGCAACAGATCAATGACACCATTTGCCAGACTCTGGCTTGGTGGAGACCTCGAAGAGTCACGCGAGTTTTGCTAAACAAAACTATCTAGTTCCCTACTGCAAACAATTTCCAAATGAGGAAATCCATCGGACGTTAAAAACTTGTCTAGAAAACCTGTAATGCATGTATGTCTTCTAGTAAACGATAATTGTTGGACGATTTCTATCAAAGACAAGATGTTGATATTGTTGCTTTGCCACCAAGCTCCTTGTCAGAATAAAACGAACTTGTAACCTGATGAGTACCACAAGAATAAACTCGTTCTTAACTTCGGTCATTCTGAGCTTGAGATGCACACGTCAAACTGATTAAAATCGGATCTCCACTGTCCTACGTGAAGATCTGACAGCGACCGCTACGGGGTCAAATACTGGTGGCTTTTAAATTAGACAATGGAATTGCAATTTCAAAATACTAAAGTAAATCAAATCGTTCGGAACACATTGATATTCTTCAGTCATACTGCTCAGTCTCCCAAACGCGAAGATATAAGACTTCATCTGATAGGCTGACAAAATGATCGATTATGATAATAACAAAAAACACTAGAACATGGCCCCTAAGCGGTCGATGTCAGATCTTGACGTAGGACAGTGGAACTCTGATTTTAATCAAATTGATATACAAGTATAAAGAATAATGCTATATTCCAGAGGTTCAGTTCATTATATGCAACTGTGCTAAAAAAGCAGCTACGATTATGTAAAATATAATGATAATATGAAAGCAGAAATATATGGTGTCACAGTAAAGGACAAACGATGTTACCAAACTGAAGAAAAATGCACACAATAGCAATTTAACTAATCTTCAACCGCTCAAAATTGACAAAATCTACAACAGTAAACGATACTTTATAAAATGAAAACAAGAAGTTACTAAACAGTAAAAATTCTTGTTATTTCTTAATGGAAAATATACCAAATGAAATATAATATACATAATTGTACTATGATGCTTAATACATATATTTAAAAGCACCATATATATATATATATATATATATATATATATATATATATATATATATATATATATATATATATGCGCGCGCGCACACACAATCGCACATCTTCGGTTTTCCTTCAACTGTAAAATACCCAAGGACTGAGGAGGCATGTCTGCAAATGGCTGATTGGTAGACCGGGCTGCCTGGGATCGGCGAAGAGTTATGATTCAAACTAGATACGCATGATTGTGCTGACATGCCATTAAACCCTACACTTACAGGGATATATATATATATATATATATATATATATATATATATATATATATATATACACTATTCGGTTTAAATAATTACCATTAAATCTTTAAATTTAAAAAAAATACCTAACATCACTTGTCCCGATAAATCTTTCCAGACGATTTAGTTTGTAATGGACCTATTCGTTGAACGATTTACAAGAACACATGATAGAAATCGGTGGGGGGTGGGGGTGCTGAGAATCATACCAAGTATTGTGAAAAAATAGATCTTCAAATTTTGCCAAACAAATCTTAATACAAGATTTCTTTACGGATATAATAGCATCAACATAATTTCTGAATTAGGTCCATTTACAGAATAATCGTGAAGGTTTAATACAACATGTCATGTGCAAAATAACGAGGATGACCCGAGAAAATTCAGTTACAGCTGACGTATGGCGCTATAATTCATCTTTAGTGTCCAGGCATAACGATAATAGTGATGGCAACAAAAACCCTTCTGTTCTAGATATCTTAAGTTAAAAATTATCTGCCATATCGATCCCTCGTGCTTCTAAATGAGACAAAATCACAACATAGATTTATCCGGTTTAACACGTATATATCTACGGAGCGAGGTTACACACGCCAACTTTATTCTTTGATGATACGGCTAAAGTTTCAGAAATACGATAATAAAAGAACTAATGCTACTCTGGCAATGTTTGGCCATCAATTTAGAAAGTCATATCATCGTAGAAACAAATTACATCATACAAAAGGAATTTCTAATTTAAAAATATTCTGTCACTGTGCGTTAAAACAAATGAACTTGTATTAATAATGGTGATATCTGCGTACAATACACCGTATTATATCAGGAACAAGAGCACATCAAAGAGGCAGACGCTCAACTGTCACAAACGAATTTTCCAGGAATTCAAGTTAACACCATTTCTTCTTTTTAATTGCTCGAGTGCAGAAGCCGTCTTTGAAATTCTGGAGCGACAACATTTTCACATTAGCCACTATGGAAGCCTTATTTACTGTTAAGACGGCTCCATTTTCATTTATAATACAATATTTCCGACACCTTCATTAACGTGCCTTAACGAACTTCACCCATATTAAATCATGATGTAAAGCCAAACGGAAATTTGAACAGTTTATAGGTACGCAGCTAAATTTATTCAAGACATGATTACCTGATTTCATGTCAAATGGAAAGCTATCACATTCTCCACGATTCTTACTGTATTGGTCACTAACTGTCTGAACTATAAAAGTATCTTCTGAATACACAATGAAACCGAATCAGTACAGGAAGATATGACAGACAAAAACTTTCAACAGGATAAAAAGTCCATGCCAGTTAAAACCTCTAAGTTTCTGTCATATCTGAGAAACATATTTGTCATTTTCGTCTTTCCTATCACTGCTAGTTCATAATTCTTTAACAACAAAAATCACGGACTGAAATAAGACCAGTTCGTAAACACAAAAGGTATTGTGCAAGTTTGGGGGGGGGGAGACACATCACGGCATCTCATTTTATTAATTTATTCCTATTTATAGCTGTGATTACCTTAGCGGTTCAAGTCCCTAGCTATTCTAATGGTGGATAATTAGAACTAAGGTCAAATACAAAGACATTTTCAATGAGTTGCCAGATCCCTGCAATCTGGCTCTTGAGGATAGTTCTCTGTAATGCGTTCAGCATTTAAACCAATAAGAAATGAGTATTGTATTATAAAACCACTTTTCTACTTGTTTCGAATGCTAATAGGTGCAACAAGGCCAGAAAACTAAAATTTTGAGCGACTTAGTTTAGACTGCCATGACCGGCGGTAATCGAAAAAAAAAGGATTCAAACTGGTAGGTTATGCAGCAATAAAAGTTAATGTTCTGGTGACCTTAGGAATCTCCAGTCCACTTATTTTGTGGGGACTATGTGTTAAAGAGTTCCAGTTCTTGCTGGGGAGAGTGACTGTTAGTACCAGCATGTTCCAACATGACGTTCGCTGCAGAAATATGAAAGCCTTATTTCGATTGGTGAATCAAATGGTCAACAGAACATGGCCTCGTATCTGTGCCCATCAGATCCCTGCTTTGTTGTACATCTTAACAGACTGACATGACATTTTGAAATGTGTATTTAATAAATCTGGCGGTATATGAAGTACAAACACCACTGGTGACTGACAAGGTTGATGTTCTAACACATGTAATCCACTTGCAATCAGCTACACATTCAAACATTTCTTGCTCAGTTGGCTGTAGAAATCTCTATTTTGTGATATATAAATGACAGCCATAGAGATCAAATCTTACGTATGGTTAACCTGTATGAGAAATCGCGTTAGCTAATACATTAACATAACCGATCGCTGCTAGAACATGAACCTGGTTCTCCACTGCCTAAGTTAACATAATGTGACAAGTTGGTGAAGAGACAGTTAAATATACCTGCATCTCTTTACCTTTCTTCCAGGTAATACCTGCATCAGTGGATCAACCCAGACCAAAGATACTAATGCTATGCTTTAGAAAAAGAAATACTTTTAAAAAAAGTCAATTGCATTAAAATGTAAACTATAGAGGTTATTAACTTTTTATAGTCTTCAAAATCTGAAAACTTAATATTCTTTGCCATTATAAATTTACATTGCAGCATTTATGAATAACGGCATTTAAAAGTACGACCCTCACAAATGACTTCATAAAAGCGAAGAGCTCGCTTTCATAGTGAATACAGAGTGGAGAATTAGCGACTGGTTATTAAATGAACAGTAATCATGTGAACATGCAAGAAACTGAAACGACGATTACTACAACTAGTCAATATGGGTATCGATAGGTCGAGAAATTAAAATTACGAAAATAGAGTGCATTCAAACGCAGAATCGCGATCTCTGTGTATTTTACAATTTTTATACACGCTATATTCAAACAAAAATACATCAGATATCCATTTTTACTCAAAACAATTGAAAACAACTTCTTGAAACTAAGCTGCAGTTCTCTGAAATAAAAAACTGGAACACTTTACATGTAATATTCACCGTGTTCCATTTTATACTTTATTCCTCGCCCTCTATTAAATGCTCACGTCATAATCCATATTACATCGCTTAGAAAGGATGAGTGATTATCTTTTCGCTTGTAACATGCATGGAAAAATTAAGAGGGCCTGCTCGGAAAGCCGTTCATAACATTTCGTAACTGGACACAGTAGAATTGGTAGATCCCTATTTTCTACACCATCAGAAATTAAAAAAGGAAAACATTCTGCTTTTGATCACGAGCTGTGATATATTCTGTACAGAATCCTTTAGTTTTACATAAAATGAGAGCGCAGTGAATACATTTCCACATTTGTGCTAGGTCAAATCGTTCAATAATGAAATCACAAAAATCAAACCGAACCTTGGTCAAGGGAGATAATACGGTCGGTAATTTTTGACAATGCAACTCCTCATTTCAACGGTTAATTCGGGTATTTTTAGTGCCAAAGAGTAGCACCTTTCAAGAAGCACAAATATCTATTAAGCTTTTAGACATAACTGGAGAGTGTTGAAGATCTTATGTGCATACCATATTTAACTTTTCCACATTAACTACAACAATTGCAATGATGCCCAAATGGTAACCCCACCAGCTGTACTATCACCAGTTGGGCCAGGTAACCATTTTCTTCTCTTTCTCTCCCCAATGGCTAGTTACCACCATGAGATCATTGATTACTTTCAGATCATGGCATACTGTGTGATACTAGTTGCAGCAAAAACAGACCCTGGTGATGCAAGACATTGTCATCATTTTAACATTTTGTGAACAGACATATAGAGTAAAATTCCGGGCTAAACACCCCTGAATCAGAGTTGCATGAATTGTGTGTTACCTGGCTCTACTCATGATCCTGGGGGCAAGAATAAAACATAAATGCTGCAACTGCTTGTGGCTATGACAGAACCTATTCTCTACTTTCTGTTGGTATGGCAGAGCCCATTCTGTATTTAAAGCAGTAAAGTCTGTAATATAAAATTGTGGTTCAATGCAATATAACTTGTGTTTCGCAAATAAGATCCACCAATAGTTTGAGTCAATTATGTGCTTTAATTTGGGGCATTTCATACAGGCAGTATGGTTGAGCTATTTACTTCTTTTACCTAGTTCCTGCAGGGTTGTGTAAAAAAACACTATAAAGAATCCTGAGAATGAAGATTAGACAAGATATACATGTATTGATCTCTGATTCAATGCAAACTGGTGACAGAGTTCCTGGCACCAGGCTTACAGTTAATTTTGAGACAATAAAAGAATCCATATCAGAGTAATCAGTACATATCAGGGAGGATGGGAAAAGAATGCATGTACAACGTTTTGCTACTAAAATCAAGACAGGTACATTATTCATTTTTTTTTTAACAATTTGCATAAGGTACAATATTGGATAAGTTGTAAAACATACCATCTGTTACGGCCAATGCAGAACTTTTATGCATTATGGTTTACATATGCAAAGTCCCTGCCCTTCCCAGTAAGTACTGTTTAATCTCAACCAATTTCTTGAAAAACATCAAAATGTCTTAATTTTAATTGTATATTAAGCCAACTTGGGAATCTCTTCTGAATCTGAGCTTTCATGTTGTGAATTGACCTCATTTTCACTTGACATTATTATCTACCTCCTGTGCTGCATCTGTCGTTTGCTGCTGAACATTCTGGAACATACTACTTCCTTGAAAATGATCTGAATAATGATGTGTTCCACAGCATTCATGCTCTGGAAAGACTGGTGATTCTCTACCAATGAGTTTCAACAGCATATGGAGTACTTGATTTTTTAATTTCATCATCACTACTGGCAATGCCATCAAGTGTAGTACTTGGATCATGAGCTGCATGTCCTACATTGATTTCCAGAGATGAAAATGAAACTGGGTGTGGAAGGTCACTTGATAAAAGTTTTGGTATTATAGGCTTTTTATGAAACTCTTCGTTGCTTTGAACATCACAGTCCTTCTCCAACAGCAGTGTCGTGTCACATTTAGTGATCAATCCTGTTTGACAATGTATAAGGCTTGTACTGTGAACCTCCTCAACAGGATCAGCATTAACGACAATATCATACATATCTTTTGGTTCTTGAATAGTGGTATTTTCCCTTTCAACCACAGTCTCATCTTCAACACTATCAGATGTATTTAGTTTATATTTAGTACTACCGACCTCTAGATCAATAGGATCTCTTTCCTTTATGATCTCTTGTTTAGGAATCTTAAAAAAATCAGTTAAACCAAATTCTTTTTCATTTTTGAGGCTATCACTCAAGATTGTATCAGTCTGGTATTTATGTTCATATGTACCTCCACTTCCAATTTCTGTTCCGGTACTGTTGGAATTTACAGCTCTAGCTGTGTGATGACACTCTTCTGCTATAAAATTGCTATCTGAGACAATATCACTGGAGTCATTAACTTCTTCACTGACATCTGATTTTACACCGTCACATATTATTGGCTTGTGACTGGAATTGGGTATATCTTTATATAAAACAAAGTAAGAATTTACAACAATGTCTGTATCTTTATCATCCTGTTCATTGCCCTGATGTAAAATCAAGTCAGCATGTAAATTTTCCCCATGACTGTCAATGTTTGGAACTGCATGATTAAAATCATTGTTTGATGCCTCTGATGACTGCCCAAGAGAATCTTCACCAACCACTGACTCCTGAAAAAGACTGATATATGATTTATGTTTTTCGCTTCCAGCTTCATTTTCTGCGAGCTTTTCCTTGCTAGTCTCAATTTGTTTGTTATTCAGATCCAAGCCCCCATTATCATCATGCTGCTCTGGCTCCTTTACAACAGGGCTTTGCACAGATATATCTCCTGAATATAAACAGTACATTTTGTTGGATTCCACATAAAATTTAACAATTTCATCCTTTTTGCAGTGTCTAGTAGATGCCACTGAGTCTATTCCTCGAGTATATAGTTTTTGTTGAGCTGTGTCTCTTTCACCACTTGTCTCATCCTGATTTGTCAAAGATGAACTGTGTGATTCATAAGCCACTTTAGGCTGATTCTTTTCTGTAGCTTCAGTCTCTGAATTAATGTTAACAAAACTGGGGAGAACCTTAACAGATGTTACTGCCACTTGAAAACTTTGCTGATCACATGAAGATATTATTAGACCTTTGTCATTTCCACTGAATGTGATGACTTCTTTCACAGCACCAGACACACCTGAAGAATCTTCTCTTTGTTCATTATTTTTAAAATCTTCAGGTCTCTTACATTTAGCATGAAATGATTCAGTTTCTGGCTCATATCTATTGGTTACAAATCTATCAAAAGTGAAAGAATCAAGTGATTTTTTTTCCATTTTATCTACATCTTTTGACCATGCTGGGGCTTCTTTTCCTCCCTTCACATCACTCTCAGTAATGTCACTTCCTTCTGAAACAGTTTCATTAAACTCTTTTTTCCTCTCATAACAGCTAACTTCATTTATAACAATCTCAGCCTTTGCTGAGTCTTCAACAGATTCCTTATCAATATCTGCATTTTGTTCCACATTATTTCTCAAGGTTTCTTTGCTACAATAAGAGGCTACCTCAGTTGCTGTGACATCTGATGCTGTGGCAATACTAGATTTAAGTTTACTGGAAGTTTCAAAAATAGGTGATTGTGATTGCTCAATTCCACGACTGACTGAGAATCATCTGTAATTAAACTGTCTTTTGTCACATGTTCATCTAGTACTTTCTGATCATGATGTGACTCTTCAAAAGATAACTTCAGTTCCCATTCTACATAATCTGCTTTCATGGCAATATTATCATATTCCATCTCATGCTCTCCTCTACTTATTGGATGTTCCCCAGCAATGACATTTCTCAGTGCAACAGGTGATGACCTTTTACCTAATTCTAGTTGAAATTTAGAAATATGTAATGCAGCATCAGGTTTACCAATCTTACTTGCATTTACTGTCTGATTTGAATTTGTTTCCAAAGAACTTCCACTCTTTGAATCATCTTCACTGTGATTCTCTGAATAATCGTGACTGCTCCCTATGACTGGGGCATTTACTTGTTCATCGACAGAAACAATTCCTTTAACCATGGTTTGATGCTCCTTTTCCACTTCATCAAGCCCAATTCCTAATGGAATATGCAGCACATTTCTCTCCTCCACAACTTGGTAAATGAACTCCTCATGTCCAGCTTCTGATTCATGGGTACCAACTGCTGTTACAGTAGTATTACTGGGCTTGGTAACGTAACCCTCCTTCTTATCATCTCCATCAGATGTCTTCATGCTTTTGTATTCCACATAGCTACTATTACTTGTGGCATGTATAGAATTTTTCTCCAACAAAGATGCATTTTGATCATCTCCAGCTACATCTGTCTCAACAGGTCTTTTATCTGTACTGCTCAAATGGTTCATTTGTTGAACACGTAATACTTTATACTGAATTAAGTTAGTTACATCTTGATCTTTTTGGTACCACTCATCTCTTATATCTTTTTGTTTGTCAAAATATAAGGGTTCAGCTGTGTCTTCAGCATTTGTTGTATGTTCATCACTCTTAAATACTGACAGATTTTTAACCATGGGAATATCTTGTTTAATGATACCTGACAAAACCACCTCCTTGTCTAAGTATTCTTCTTCCTCACTTTTCTTTAACTTCTCTGATGACCTAACTGAAGCAAATGAAGAATGGTTTTCCACCAATGTTTTGTCACTTTTGTAACCTGTTTCTTCTGATCTGGAACAGAATCCAGATTCAGGCTTCACATTTCCGCTTTCATCCTTTGGAGTTCTATCCATGGAATCATGTTTTACTATATTTAATGTAGGTTCTGACTTGCTGCTGACTACAGAAATTTTCATCTGCTTTAATTTACTATCCACTCTTGAAACTGGTTCAATACCTGAATCATAATTAAAGCTTTTGCTTTTAATAAAATTATCTCTTGCATTCTGATTTGCTTGAAAAATTTCATTCTCATCTCTTGAAGTTTCATCATTTGAAACTGTTCTGCTATGAATGCCCGAAATATCTGGAATGACAACAAATTTATTTTCATCATCTTTTGATCTTCTGCATGCTTCATTATAGTGACCATCAGTGTGTTCTTTCTTAGATAATGAAGCCCTATATTGCCAATTATTTTCACCTTCAGTAACCAGGTCTTCATTTGTATCATCTGACTCAATAGCATAGCCTGTATAAGGACACCACCTCTCCTTCACTTTGTCATGATGCACTGGCTTCTCTGACTGAGAATCAGACTTTTCAAGAAAGTATTCACTTCCATCCATCACTTGAAATGTTGAATATTCTTTATCCAAATATGTATTTTCATGTACTAAAACATCCTCATCCCGATATTCAGTCTCCAAGATGCATACTTTGTCTTGTGTTTTGCTTGTCTCCATATGGTATTCACATCTCACTTCAGATTCTTCAGAGTGAAACCCTGAACTGACAACTGTACTTGGCACCAACTCAAGTTCTCTGTCTGGCAGGCATCTGTCTTCCTTACTATTCTCTGTTCTATCATTCACTGACAGTCTTTCTCTGACTCCATCTCCTGGATTATCATTTTCACCGTGATTAACTTTTGTGAATGAAACAACATCATCTTCATTTCTTCCTTCGATAACAAGTTTTGAATCATCAAGCTGTTCATGCAAAGATCCAAATACCTTGATTCCCTCCTTGCCTCCCTCAGAGTCATTCTGAACTTGTGCTTCAGATGCCAATATCATTCTACCATCCTTTTGTTCCATATCTGATAATGCTGGATGTGACAGGTGCAAGTTGTTGTGATTCTCTGCTACAAGCTCAAAAGTAACAATGGCTCTTCTTGAAACTTCATCCACAAACTTTATAGATTTTATTTCCTCATCATCCACTCTGTTAACCATATTTTTCAGTATATCAAGAACCTGTTCTTTAAGTGAATCTTCTTCATTATCATTTGATAATAAGCCTCTGTCAATGTCATTATCTCCTGCGTTGTTGAACTTTTCATATGAAACAAAACTATTGTCTTCAGGCACTTCTTGATCAAGATCATTTTTGGGCTGATTGCCTTTTTCGCTTCCAACAGAAACAGAATTCAGAGCTTCAAGTGAAGGTTCTGAATCATCTGCAGTAGCATGACCAACAGTCTCAAGATCAGAATAATACTCATCAATTTCTGACCTGTACCCTTCATCAGTTACAACAACTTGCTTATGATCTTGTTGTCTTCCCTCCTGTTCTTCGTTCGAATTTCCACCTTGTATTATTTCTGAGAACTGTATTCCCAGATTTGCAGCCAAAAGTTGGAGAACATTTTTCATATTCTCTGCAAAGTTTCCTTTATCCTCTAAGGAACTGAGCATTCCCATGATATTGTCTGTGATACAACTTCTACTCTGAATCTCTTGATTGGCGACTTTTAATTTTCCCATTTCCCCCAAATGGGCAGATAATGCAGGGTCTCTTAGATCATTTATCTCTGAGAAACCCTCTTCCAGAGACAAACCTGTTTCTTTGAAAGTTGTTTCATGAGAACTATGAATTTTCTCAAGGCTGGAATGTTCTTCCACAGATGCAAAAGAAACTGTAAGATTTCTTGCAGTTGTTACTGTACTAGTTCTTTCAGGATCATTATTAAGTCTGTCATCAGAAGATTCATTTTCCGCATATCTAGATTTGGATTTCACAGAGGTCAACAACACGGCCAAGTCTTTATTAAGTTTCATGAGAGAATGTTTGGAGAATTTCCTTTCCCTTTCAAGGGTGAGCATGTTTCTAATGTGAGCAAATGTTATTTCACCTGAAGGAATTTCCCTGAGATATAAATTTTCTTCAGCTACATCCACATTTAAAGGAGATACTGTGTTTGACATTGGTGTGGAGACTTCTGTGTCACTGATTGCATCTGTGAAGTGGCGTCGAATACTTTTGCTCATGGAATGATTTGGACTCTTCACAGCTTTAATCATGCTCTTCATTTTGGAGAATGAAGCTGTACTTAATTTGCACTCTGAGGTTCCCTTTTCCTTGAGAATATCTATTTTTTCTTTAACAGTTTCAGGCATATCTTCAATGAAATCTGTAAAATGTCTCTCAGTTAGCTGTTTAGCAGACGGAGAATCACTAGTCATATTCCTATTTGAAGCAACTAAGGAATCTTGATTTGCTGAAAATGTTTCTGGGACAAGGATTGGTTCCAAAATTGGAGGATCAAGACATTCTGGGACTCCTACTGCGGTTGTCCCAGTCAATGATGGAGACAATTCCTCAGAAAATTCAGAACTCATTTTCTCAAGAATTGGAGGAAAACTCTTCTCATCTTCACAAATATTGTAACCTTCCTCAAGCTTTGTATCATGGAAATAATTCTGTGAAGTCTTCAAGTCTTCTACAGCAACTGCATCAGTCTTGACAATCACAGCTAAAATGGGTGGAGAAAAGTGTGTCTTATCATCTACTACTGTCCTTTCTTTCCTAAGAAGCCCTAGCTGAAAGAGAAACTGCTCATTTTCTGGTAGTTGTTCACATAAAATGTGCATATGGGGCAGATGTGATGGTTTTCTTTTCTCCATTAGTTCCCTAATTGCTTGAAGAACTTTTCTCCGTGTTTTTCCTTTAACAACTTTAAATTTACTTTTCTTGTGTACCATTGATCCTTCCAAAAGTCTAGGTTTTTTTGAAGTTTTAGATTTGTTTTCCAGCACTGGTAATGGTTCCTTTCGTACTCTGTTTGGGCGAGACCGCAATGCCTTTTGTGACCATGTTCTTGTTTGTTTGATTCTGCATGGATGGTGTTTTTTCAGCAGTTCTTTAGTCTTGAACACATGGCCACAGACTACACACTTAGCAGGTCTCTGCTTTGGTTTTGAATGTTTCCTTGGATCTTGGATGCTTTCTCTCTTGTCAGAAGATTTCTTATCATGATCATCCAAGTCTCCCTTACACTGCTCTTTTTCATCACATTCTTTAGTACCTGTATCCACATTGCCTGTTTTTATATTCACGTGTATGGTATTTTCAGCTTGGCCCATATTATTGGACTCTTCGGTTTTGATACAATTTGGTTCTTTCAGTTCTTCTGGCTGTTTTTTATTTTCTGCTTCTTCCAATTCATTAATTTTGGAATGATTATTAAACTCCATTGATGAATCATTGGATTCTGATTCATGCTGGACAGAGTTAGATTTACTTGAGTCTTCCTCAAACTGTTGTGTTCCCTTTGGTAAAAGCATATCTTCCATATTTATGCTTGCATTCTCTTTGGAATAGTTTTCTGGCACTGATTTTCCCTTTCCTTTCTTAACTTGTGTGAAGTTCTTTCTATTGATTTCATTCCTTGACATCTCTTTCTTGGTTTCCACATTATCTGCAATGGGCTGTTCAGTAGTCTCATCACAATATGATGAACTTATCTGACATTTAACCTCATCTGACTTTTGTTTCCTAACAACTGTCTTCTCTACAAAACCATCTTTTGAATATCCCACTCTAGTTGTTTTACTGACTGATCTCAGAGTCAACCTTTGTGCTAGTAAACCGATTTTTGTTCTTTTGCTTTGCTTTATATTTTTCTCACTAAGCTTTCTCTTTTCAATCTGAACTTCTGCTTTCCTTGCATCCCCAATATTATACTTTCTTTGATAATGAAAAGCTTTATGATCAATTTGTACTGCTTTTGGTGAATGTGCATTTCCAAAACTTTGCACTTCACCTACAGTTTTCACAGCATCTTCATGTCCTTTCTCATAAACATTTCTTGAAATACCTACTTTCTCTTTGACACAAACAGCCTGACTTCCTGGGTCACTTAGCTTTTCATTGTTCAATCTTGAAGCATTTTCATATTTCAAAACACGGCTTACAGTTGTGAAACTTGTTTTATTTTCATGCTGAAATTCATTTTCTGATTTTTTCTTCAACTTTCTTTGAAATTTGCCACTGTACAAGCTAGAAGATGGTTTACTCAAGTCCACACCAGCTTCTGCAAAGAGTTTATATCTTAATTTCTCTATGGCCACAACTGGATCTAAAACTGGAGATATACTATCTTCAGGTGAATGTGGTTTCCCTTTTATGGTTATCTCCTTTGCTGGAGTCATTTCAGATACAGAATGTTCCTTCCTTGCATTTAGATTTGTCCTTGAAGAGACAGGTTTACTGGTACATTTGTCTCCATCCATCCACTGATTCTTCAAATACGTAGTTCCTATAGGCAGCTTCAACTTTGTTCTGTTGTATTTTTTATGATAAAAACCCATTTTCTTATCCATAGTTGAGTAACCAGCTGAAGCTGACTCTAAAATTGTAGCAACATCCCTTTTTTCCTCTTCTTGAAGAATTGTATCACCATCTATTTTGAGCTTTTTGTATGGCAAGTGCTCCACAACTGATACTTGATCTGGAGATATTATTTCTAAGCTACTAATATCAACTAACTTGCCACCTCCAGTCCCTTTAAGATGATCATCAGCAGAAGCAATCTCTAAATGATGCCTTTTATTGGATTTTTGTGTGGATGAATCTTGTAACAAAGGATCCCCACTATGTGGCAAGAAGCTTAAAGCTGATGTAGGCAACTGACTCTGTTCTTTCAGTTCCCCAATATCACTTTCAACTTGTTTCTCATTAATTTGAAAAGCAGTCTGGATCTCTTCCACTATTCTCTCATGTGTATCATCTTTATGGCTCTGATCAACATCTTTCAATGAACTTGTTTCCATTTCACTTTCATGGTTTTCACATGATGGTTTCTCAATTTCAGTGGTTTTAACTTCTTTACTCATATTCCCATTTTCCTGCCAGCTGGCACACTGTGTCTCTCTCCCCAAGCTTTCACCTGAGTCTACCTCCATCTCTTCCACCTTTTGTGTTCGACATATCAAGTTACTTTCATCAATTATGCCCATATCTTCTCCAGTAAGGGATTCTGTCAGAGGTATTTGATCCCCCGTTTCCATCTCAACCTGAGATAATAACCTAACATTTGTTTCTGATTTCTGCTCAAGGTTATTAATGTCAACATCCTCTGAAATGTTAATTGATGCCCTCTCATAATCTTTTTCATCACTATCATTTGGACACTGGGCTGAAGGAAGCAGACTTGATTCTGTACTTAATCTATCATTGTATCTTCTACGGTTTTCCTCTTCTATTGAGAAATTTCCATCTATATGAAGATCCTTAATACAGTTCAGTGTATCTAGATCATGACTTGTTGCTTTCATATTTCCTGGACTTGCTTGAACTGAATCCCCAGCTCCTGCAAATTCACCATCTACAAGCAATTCTCTGGGTCTTTGATCATGAAGAATTTCCTCTTTTACACAACTATCAATGCTAGAGGTGGTTATGTCTAAGATAAAATCCTTCTCAGGTTGACAACTCTGAATAGATTCATCACCCTTCAGATCTGATTTATTCGGCTTAACAGTTGGAGCTATGTAGTCACTTGGAAGAATAACATATTGATAAGATTTTTCTTCATCTTCAATGTTTATGGCCGGAATAGCCTTTGAAAACAGAACCAGTTCTTTTCTTAACCTTGGGCCTCTTCTCTTTCCTTTTTTATGCAATCTGGTTATGGCTACTACTTTCTTCTGACTTAAAGATTCAGACACTTGAGGACCTACAGTGGATTGGAAATGTCCCTGTGATCCAGTATCAACTGTTGCACTGGTGAGTTTATGTACATCAAAATCTTGTAGCTTTCTGACAACAACTTTTGCCTGACAATACTTCTCTCCAAGCTTTGCTAATCTTTCAGCCTTTTCATTAAACTTGCTAGTATCATTTTCACTGGGTAAATCATGTTTTGGTCTCTCTATCACCATCCTGGCCCCATTTTCTGCTTCAAGACCTCCATCCTCTTTTTCTACATTTCTTGGAGGTTCCCCATTTTCTGCTTCAAGACCTCCATCCGCTTTTTCTACACTTCTGGGAGGTGAGGTTTCCTGACAGAAGCTGCTCACATACATATTTTTACTATGAGCTACCCGACAAATCTTCAGTTTTGTGAGACTCAGACTTTGATTTTGATCGTGGCAACTGTCTGAAATGCATGTATCATCATTCTCTGTGTCTGTTTTTTGTGACTCAAGTGTTTCATATTTGTTTCCTTGACCTTGACCTTCTTCTTCCCACTCAACATTATAAGCTGTCCTTTGGGTACTGTCTGCTAAATTTCTCTGTTCTGGAAGACTACAAGAAACACTTACATGAGCATCTTCTGAAGACTGTCCCGTATTAGGTGTTTCAGTAACATGAAACCTCTTAAGCCTTGGATCTCTGGGAGAATATTTTTTTATGTCATGTAATTCTATTTTGCATGGTGGAATTGTCACTTTCTGATCATGTGAAATTCGAACTCTCGGATCCCTTGGAGAATGTTTCATTGGGCTTTTGTGAGAAGCAGTTCCATCATTTTCAAGCAACTCTTTATTAATTCTTGGATCCCTTGGTGAGAATTGCCAAGAATAGTTATGAACATTATTTACCCTGGTAGCTTCTGGCTCACCTTTCACCAATTCCATACCTGGCTCACTCATTCCAGCATCGACTCTACTGTTTTCTACAACAGACTCCACCATCTGAAATTCAAATGAATCTGACTTTCTTGAGCTGCCTTGTGTACAAGTCTTGTTGGTGTCATATAAAACTTCTAGATTTGGACTCTCCCTAACTTTAAGTTCTCCTATCCATGGCTTTTGAAAGTAAATTGATTCTTTTTGTTCATGGCCTCCCAATTTATTTTCGCACACTTTTCTTCCAATGTTACTTGACTGAATACTATGCCGCACAAAGTGTTTGAAATGTGGCCTGGTAGGAACATATCGAGTATCTTTTCTATATCCACCTTTCAATTCTGATTTGCCTGAATAAGAGCCACTTTTCTGACTGCTTTGAGAACCTAGCCTTGGCTCCTTCAGTTCTCTGATGGGAGGGCTTTCTTTAATGACCCAAAATCCATTTATCGGCTTAACATTTCCAGCATATCTACTATAGGGTGCACTTTCCGAGGAACTGGAATTTGAGGTGCTTGACAATGTGCTTTTACTTGATTCAACATCATCACAAAGAAACTTGAAACCAAAGTCATCAAAATTATCATCAATGGAGTCCTCTGCAGAATTTGACTGAGGCTTGGAAACTTCCATTTCCAATCAAAGTAATTTTATTAAATTCTTCCCAAGAAATGGCTCTAGAGGTAGGCAATGTTTGTATTAAAGCAGAAGATCACTTTCTGAAAGAGAAATTAATAAAATTAATTTTTAAATGTACAAACATGTATCTTATTATTTTGCACCCAGTACAATGTACTCTTGGAGCTGTATTATTAATTTTAAAAACAGAATACTTGCCTGCAACTATTGCACTGCTTTCTGTTTCCTAAGTTCCCAGTGTAAGCTAACATTCCCTGTTCCAATTTGTAATTGGAGGCCCAGAATTGGAAAGAACTGAATACAAGCTGGACTCCTTAATCACAGCCATCATACAGAATACCCTTCCTTTCTCAACTTGCACTAAAACAGGACATCAGAAAAGGGTGAGAGAAGGGAATCTTTGCAATAGTAGCAAATAGCAAGGTGAACTGAAAATGGTGTGCAAGTTCCTAAAGGCCACTCTCATAAAGTCATCCAATGAGAAGTGGTTCAAGTAGGCACAAGAAACAGCAACAGCCCTAACCTCATGGGCTTTATTCACATGAAAGATGGTGAGTGACTGATAAGCTCTCTAGATAGGGAGGATAATCCAACTGGAATGGATGGTGCCAAAATATAAGAGAAACCCTTGAGAGGGAGACAATTCTGGCCTTTCTTCAACCTGTAAAGGAAGCCAAATAAAACCACAAAAACCTAAAAGAGCAAGGAGCCTATTATGATAATCCATGAATAGATATCACTGAGACTGGGAATGTAAACAGGAACTGGAGTTACAGAGGATAGATGATTCTTCGCCTGAAACCCAGGCTGGCAAAGATGAGAATCCATATAGTAGTTCCATTAAACTGTAAACAACACTCTTCTGCTGAATCTCCCACCCAATGCTAAGGAGAGCAGGAAGACAGTCTTAATGGTAAGGTTCTCAAAGGAGGCTTCACTTAAAAGTTCATCAGGAGTTTCAATAATGCAGAAATGACAAAGGAGAGGACAGGCTGTGGCCCAGGTTATTCCTGTTACCCAGAATATAGCAAAATAAGGCAGACAAAGAAAGTGATCTCCTCTAAGACTGCCCATTGAAGAATGTTCCAAATTTCCACACAGAGACAAGGAAGAAGTGTACCTCCTTGATGCCAGAGGTATACTGCTACTGACAAGTCCGAGGCAATTATCGCATGATGGTGCCTTGTGAGGTTGACAGATCCCATCGAAGGTTAGAAACAGTGCTCACAATTCTAGATTGTTTGTATGAAAGGTATTCTCTACCCATGAGTATAGTCCATAAAGAACTAAACCTTCTAGCTCAATATACATGCCCCACCCCGAATCTGATATGTCAGTACAGAAACTTGTTGCATTCAGAATGTGAATTGCAACTCTGGCCTGAAACTTAGGTGGTGGCAAAAATTGTCAGGAACTGGAGAGGGCATAATTAAAGATTACCTAGGACAACTAATTCTACAGATGCATTCCAAGTTCCCAGGAGATGTAAAGATGGGCTGACAACAAGTCTTGCCTCAATACCCACTATCAGTGACCAAATCATCATCATCCTGTCTAGCTGAATGCCAACACTCTTTTGATTGGTGAGGAAATTCATCCCCACATGCACAAAGTCCTTAGAAAGGATGAGATCCAACCACAGTCAGTTGATTAGACTGAAATGAATCACCACTGACCAACACAGTGTAAGATCCTTCATAGGAGAATATCTATGGACACTGAACATACCAGGTATCAATATACTGGAGGATTGGGACCCCTGAAGACCTCAAGTTGCTGCTTTTACATCCATCACAGTGGTAGAGGTTCTGGGGAGAAGGCGAGGTTGAACAGGAGAGTTTGAAACTGAAATACCTTCTGATCAAGACAAACTGGAGGCATTTCCTCTGAGGCTGGAGGACAGGAATGTGAAGTTGTGCACCCTGGATATCTATGAAGACTGCCCAGTCGTAGGGTCTAATGGTATCCCTAACTTTAGTTATAATCTCCCTACAGTTGCTTAAAGTAGAAAGATTGATTATGAGTTGAAATTTTCTAGGTATTTTGGATGCAAAAAGAATCTGAGAGCAGAAGCCGGGAATTGGGTCATTTCGCCACCTTCTGACTGCACACTTCTAAATTGGGGTGTGAACCTCATCCTTTAAATGAACCAGTTTGGACTCGTTAAACAGAATGAAGGTCCATGACATTGAAGTATATTTCTAAAAATTACGTCAGGGGCCTCCCTTTAAGTAGAACAAACCCACACACCATCCATGCCATGATGCACTACCAAGCCTCTGAAATACAGCCATTCAGAAGAGGAAATGGCTGCCTGAAACTACAACTCAAAGGGGTCAGTTTCCTCCCTCCATAGCCTGAAGACTTTCTCCCCTGACCTCCATGATTGCCTTGCCAGCAAAAGATTAGCAGGTGGGTGTTTTGAAACTGAGCCTGCTTGCAGTCTTTTGAAACTGGAATTGCAAGAAAAATCCAGAAGGTCAATCAGGGTGGCTGTGCTTCTTTGGCCAGTTATGATGGGCCTTGAATTGCAATCAGGGAATGATGTTGCTGGTCCCTCAAATCCTAATATGTTATGGAGGGAACAAGACTACTGAAGTGTTCTTGCCGCATGAGGTGCAACTCTAAACATGTCATTCTGTTGTCCAGTAAGACCTTGGACATCTCCATGGCAACATCTTTGCAGAGGTGAAGAAGCTCTAAAGAGAGTGCCACCAACATGAAGAGCATGTCAGGATGTCATAACCATGACATCAACCAAGTGCTCAAGCACGACCAGAAACAATGATTCCTCCTCAAAAAGTCTGAAAGAGGCAGCCAAAAAGAGACTGGCATAAGAGGCTATTGTTACCAGGATGCAGGCAAAAGCTCCAACATCTCCAAGGCTCCGACAGAACTATGAACCAGATCACAGTTGATATATCCACTTTCAATGCACCCAAGTTCAAAGAGGAGGCCTGAGTGGCCCCACCCAGGAATGCACCCAATTAACTGTAGGTGAAGACCAACTGCCCAAGTGTAGAAGGGCCCAACCACCCCTTCTGCTGCCTGGAGAATTCTTGGCCCTGCAAAAAATTCTGTCAAGCTCCTGAACCATCACTCAATGCAGTAGCAGAAGATCAGAATGTGAGTGAATTCACCTCCCCCCATACACACATGACTGTTTGCTGCTTAATTTATCTAACAAAGCTGCTCAAATTAGTTTTTCATCCACTTGTCCTGAGCATGTAGTTTCAGAACATTCCCTCATAACTTTAATTTTTCCCAAATTTCAATCGCTTGTTGAGATTTGATGAGACGTATGAAATTTAATCCACAAAAAGAATAGAAATGCATGAACATATTTATTTCTTCACTGATTGTAATTCTGTAAAAATAGAGGCTGATAATATACATTAGCTAATTTAATCATGTATATTGGAAAAACTGGATTTAAAAGAATGTCATGGGTGTAGGCAGTTTTTAAGCAAACTCTTTTTTTTTTTTTCATTTCATTCTCATTTAGTTTCAAAATGGTATTTCCTACTGAAGTGTCAGCAACTCTGTGAGTATTTGCCTATGCTGACTAGTGTCATGCGTATACTATGTTGCACAGGCCCTGTAAGGTCCAGGATTGTCACTGAATGCAAGCCATGGGTATATTATCAATTCAATGTGGATGAAAATTTCAGTCTCTCAATTTTGTACTTGACATTTTCTGTTGCCCCCATCTGACTTCTGTCACTTTTGTGAAATAGTTACTTCTGATTCAGTGGCAGCTTTACATTGTACCCTTCAACCTTCATATGAATTTTCCTTCTCTGAATCTTCCTTATTACCTTTCTTGTGAAATTTTGCAAATTCATTATCTACATAGCAAAGATCACCTTGTTTGACAACTATTCTAAAGTGTTCATAATATACATTTTCTCATTTAAATATTAACACTTAACAGCCCTTTAATTAACATTGTTTTGCTACAAATACAATATTGCATTTGCATAGTTCAGCCTCTGGATGATAAAGTTAAAGAATCATTAATGTCATTAATCAATTCATACAGGAAATGTCAGTAAAGTGCCTTTCATTATCTTGATTACACTCACTTTATTGAAATTAATAAGTATCTGCTCATGGATATATCTGGGGGGTTGTTGTTGTTGTTGTTGTTGTTGTTGTGGGGCTTAACGCCATTTTTCAGCACACGATAGGCTATACATGGTGGCCAGTATTAATGGTGGAGGAAGAAACCGGGAAATCCCCGGAAAGAACCACCGACCCACGAGAAGCTACTGGCAAGCTTTCTCACATATCCACATTAGCCGAATCCTACACTCGTACCCACACAGACAGAGGTGAGATGGCAGTGATCCGTAACGGAGAGCACTTTAGACCACTCGGCCACTCGGTGCCCCATATCTGGGTTGAGTAACACAACATATCAAGGTTGTTTAAAACAATGAATGAAATATACCAGATTTTTTTGTGTTTTATTTTAAGTGTTTTGATTTTCTGATAATTCAG
The DNA here is from genome assembly GCA_016617855.1 of Megalonaias nervosa. Lineage (NCBI taxonomy): Eukaryota > Metazoa > Mollusca > Bivalvia > Unionida > Unionidae > Megalonaias > Megalonaias nervosa. Next base: position 125,586 of record JAECUM010002716.1, on the reverse strand, counting down.
ACACAAAGCCCAATATGCAAATGGTACATATAACGTGCACAAATGTTACAGTTTTCTAATGTATTGTAGGTGTGATATAAATTATTAATTTTTTTGCATACGGTATCTGCAATTGGCTAGAGATTACAATAAAAAAAAGGCTGGTACTGTTCTTCTGTTTTCATACATCACAGGATATGAACCAATAAATAGAACTAGGTAGGTTCAAGCATTCGATATGCCTTATGGCACAAATGGCCAGATTCTAGCATTCAGTACACCTGAAAGCACAAATGGCCAGATTCAAGCATTCAGTAAGCTTGAAAGAACAAATGGCCAGATTCAAACATTCAGTATGCCTGAAAGCATGAATGGCCAGATTCAAGCATTCAGTAAGCCTGAAAGCACAAATGGCCAGATTCAAGCATTCAGTATGCCTGAAGGCACAAATGGCCAGATTCAAGCATTCAGAATGACTGAAGGCACAAATGGCAATATTCTAGCATTTAGTATGCCTGAAAGCACAAATGGCCAGATTCAAGCATTCAGTATGCCTGAAGGCACAAATGGCCAGATTCAAGCATTCAGTATGCATGAAGGCACAAATGGCCAGATTCAAGCATTCAGTATGCATGAAGGCACAAATGGCCAGATTCAAGCATTCAGTATGCATGAAGGCACAAACGGCTAGATAAAGATAGATACAATGATTAAAGCATGAAAATTAGCAGTTGCTTGACTTATCTTCAATCTTCACACAGGAAAGAAGAACATGTCCTGGACTAGAACCCTATAAAATCTTAATGAACTTAGAAAATGAATTATCTGGTATGTCAAACTATGGGATCTGGACAGCCCTGATTAAAATAGTCTATTGTCTAAGCATCTACAGTGTGAGCAGTTAATTTTGTCTTATCAGCAATTGCTGTTGACATGTGATCATTCAGTTATTATGTGTGTCAGAGAAGGTGTGTGAACTGGAAGAAGAGTAAATTTATCCTCTTTTCATCAAATCTTGTACTTTTATTCCAGTAAAAAAAAATTAATTTCAAAAGGAAACTTCTAAATTCTATCTGCCATGAATGCAAATTTATTTTACCATTTCCCTCAATCCATGTTAACCTTCCAAGTAATAACGACATATAATAAAAAAAAACTTGAGAAATCTGAATTTTCTGACAGTTTTTCAAAAGATGTACAAGTAAAACTATGGTTGATAACCTTAAAGCAGCACTACAGTATTCACACATCCTCCTATTTGTTTGTATCCCCTACCAATAAGAGCCCCCTGGATTAGAAATGTTAATTTATGAATGAAAGACTCAGCTTTGTGCATCTTTTTATGTTTTCATTTGTTTTCATTTTTTAAATTGGATAGGGGTACAAACAAATGGGACGGGGTGCAATTACTATACTAGCAGTCTTTTAGTATGTCATGGTTTTCATTATTATAAATTTCATGTGCTGCATTTAGTTTTATTTTGTGCAAATGTAACCACTCTTGTATAGTCTGTCCCACGATTAGGGTCAAGAATATAATTATGACCACAGCCGTCTGAAAACTTAGGCAGCTTTACAAAAATGGTCAGAGAAAAGACCCTTTCTACTGCAGGTATCTATTCCAAATTAACCAAAACACTGACCAAACAAGGTTTAAAGAAGGTTGGGTCATTATGCTGGTCCTATACATGTGCATGTCATGAAATTGAAGTCAGTTAGAAAAATTCAGGGATATCAATAAAAATAACACTAAACTTTGAAAAAACATAATTAATGATACTTTAATCTTCTCTGCTTATTATAATTAAAAGAAATAAAGCAAAGACATTTATTACACATTTTTATCTAAGTACAATTCTCATGAATACAAGCATAAGGACTGATAATTTTCTCCTGGTCATATTCGATTCAAGAATATCAAAATAAATGTTATAGATCTGTATTTAGTCTAGACTGACCTAAGAATTTTCCACAAAGTTACAATTTGCCTCAATAATTTCAATGACAATTATTTGGTTTACCATCAATGGGCTGCACTATGGAGATGTTCCATTCTGGATTTGTTCTTTCTCTTAGTCTTTACCCATTACCTACAATTTTTTATTTAATAATTTCCCTCTTCTCCAAATTAATTTCTTTTCATATTAATAATTCATTGGTTTAATGCTTAATCACAGTTACTTAACATTTCTTCATTCAGATATTGAGTTTCTTGTATCATTAATTTGAACTTGAAAATATGTTATACAAGAATCCAACAATGATTCTGCAGTGCAACTCAAAACATAAGAAAAAAATGAAACTGAAAACTTCTCATCTCCAAATTTGTTGCAGATGTGAATTTTCATCTGAAATATTGGAATGTCATTTGCAATTTGGCAATCACTAATTAGTGTTATGGTTTAGCTAATTGGATATGATATACAGTGCAGTCATGGACTTTCCCCTTCAACAATGTATTCAAAAGTGCAATCTGGAGGTTAAGACCTGACATTGTTATCTGCACTAAAAAGTTGTAAGCTATCTCTTGATGTTAAGTGTTCACACTTAGTGTTATTTTAACTCTGAAATGGTATTCACAATTTCTATGGCAAAATGATATATCTTAATTAGAATAGTTGAATATGAGAGACATTTTTTTAAATAATTTAAATCCAGTGAACTTGAATTCTTGAAAATGACATGTCCCATAGCAGTTTTCATGAGTCTATGACCTTGGACATTAAGAATGTTCAACCACCATCATGCCGTAACATACCTTTAATGAAGCTGTGTAAAGATGTTTCCCCTTCTTGCTTATAGAAGAGAATAATTACAGTATAATATAAATTTGCTATTTGTATGTAACTTATGCCAGTTTTAACCCTCTTTTTGTTAATTACCTATTCAGGAATAACAGTGAGGCTTGTTGCTTCTAATTCAATTGGCTGAACCTGAATGAAACTGGACCCTTCAACCTGGGCAACTTCAAATGGGAAACCAGTGGACAGGGAAGCTGCACTTTCTGGTTCGATACTTAATTCCAATCCCTGGTGGCTCCCAACACCCTCATTATACACAACTTCACTGGCAACTGTCTCTTGGTTAGATCCCTGAATGGGTTCTGAAACTGATTCTAGAACTACAGTCTCTGAATCAAAGTCAACAACTTCTTCCTTGAATGCAGGTAACTCAAGTGGACGTATACCTTCAGGTCCCCCTGTGATAAAATGCTGCACAACGTCTTCTTTCAACAGGACTTGTATAATTTCACCTAAAATGGGAAGAAGCATGAGGAGGGTGAACAGGGCTCAATCTCAATCTCTCTCTCTCTCTCTCCAAGAGGAAATGTAATACAGTATTTATTCTCAAAATAATGAACTAGTGCAATCTAAAAAATAGGTGGACATAGCAAGGACCATTTGTATATGTCATCACATGATGAGTAACTGAATGGAATGAATGTATGTATGGATTATTAGCATTATTAAGGCATATGTATGCATTATTAGTATTATTAAGTTTTGTGACTGTGTGTGTATGTGTTTATGCACACAGATGTGTGTATTAATATATTAGTTCAGTCTATTATTTCTTTTTGTGTCAGTTGTTAAATTATTACCAATTACTATAAGCAGCAGTTGTAGTAGTATTATAAATTCTTAAAATATTTTTCCACTTTAGGAAGTGATCAGTAGATATTAGATGAGAAGCTTTTTCCGATATTAAACTCATGATGTTTCATAGAACATATACATGCAAAACCCTATGTGTGTGTCAGTTTTACATTTTTTAAATTTCATTTTGAGCAACAGAATATTGTTTCAAGTTACCATTCCTACGTTTGTAATTTTTTTTTCTCCCTCTAAACCACTGGGAGGAAATTCAAACACTTTGTACACAGACTGTCCAGGTGATAGTCATCTGCAAGTGGGGTCTAGTTTTTGGGCTTCTCCTCTAGCATTCTATGGAATGGGCTCAAAATCTCAAATAAGAAGCTTGTATTTTTGGGGCTTCTCCACTGGAATTTTATAAAGGGCTCAAAGATCAAGTAAGTGGGATATAGTTATGGGGCTCCTCCACTACGGTTCTCTGGTAAAGGGGGAGGGGAATCCAAAGATTAAATGACACCCCATTTTTGTCAAGCCTGTTTTTTAATTTAGCTAGAAAAGATATCTTTGATGAAGTTAATCCAGTGTTATGTATATTTAATATATATTGTATGCTTCATTTTGCCTACCTGGCTTTTGCATGATTTTGATTTAGGGTTGTGAATGTTATTTTGACTACATGACTTTTGTCATGAGTTTAAGTACTAAATAAGATACGGAGTTCTAATTTAGTGGAATTTTCCATTTGAAAGTTTGGTTTTCCAGGGAAATCTATTGCATCACAGATCAAGATGGTATATGTAAATAAATGGAACATGGCAAACAATTATTCATTTCAGTATCATATCGGTCTTTGTGACTATGATTTGAGTTTGTAGTTGTGTTAAGACATAATTCCTTAAAATGTATTTATTTAAATCATTCACTGGAATTACTAAGTGCTCAATAACTGAATTAAGACAATATTTTGGATTTTTGTGGATTCATTCAAAGATATTCTGGATTGCATCACTGTGGTACATAAGAACATTCAAGACTATTGGTACATCATGACATTCAAAACTGTTGGTACATCATGACATTCAAGACTATTAGAATTCACTTGAACCTGTGATAGGGCATATAAGAATTTATAATTTAATTCAAAATACTGTCTCTTTTGAATTTTCACTTTGATTTCATGGGAAATAAATTGCTGAATTTGTACAAAACTTGTTGGTTTTGCTTCTTTTTGTTACACAGTTTTGGGCCGAGAGTCATAACACAAGGGTGTGAATGCACACACATATGGATGCCAGAGTGATTGCTAAGTCGCGTTTCCACCACAGTTAGCTTGACAACATGCAAATATTCAGTTAAGCGACATTTTCTACAGTGACATTTTTTTACTGTTCTTTTGACCAAACATTAAACATGAAGTCATCACACAAGACTACAAACTGACCCTGAAATGGATAATCTGAAACAAGAATGGAATGTAAACTGGATACAGAATGCAAACGGAATGCTGAATGAATGTAAATGGAAAGCAGGAGTCCATAGGAAATGTGTAAGAAATACAAATGAAAGATAAATGCATTTTTTTGCAGAAAGAAAAGAGAACAAGTGCAAGACAAAAAATCAAGAATGATAATAGAATGATAAATGAAAATAGAATGAAATTCAAAATTCATGCATTTCATGAACGGATTTGCAAATATATTATTTAAAAGCTGGCACTACATTTCCAGTCAGAGACCCTTTCACATGACAGTTCAGATCAGATTCTTTACATGGATATAATATTTTTCATCCGTCACAAGATGTACAATTATAAAATACAACTGCCATTCGATGTGATAACATCATCACCCATGCCTAAATCTGTACAGACTTTATCTGAATGAGACCAAATAAGATGCAACATTTGTTGACAAATACTCTATAATGTTTGTTACTGTAGTTGCAGTTATGTTTTAATCTATTATATATTTCATAGTGAGATACTGAAATATATCAGTGAGAGAAAAATTATACTGCCACAATGGCTATACCACTTTTATCTCCACATTGGTGATATCACTTTGGGAACTATTTCCATTTAGGAAATCTATCTGCCCTTATATGTGTTAACCAAACCTATATTTCTATATTTAGGCCTATTTAATTTTTCTTCTTCTTCTGCTCTTTCTTACTCTCCCTTCCTCTCTCTCCATTCAGATCAGAAAGAACTCTTAAAATATGCCAACTGTAAACTCTCTAGTGTACATTTATGCAGTCAATGAGGTGTTATCAACAATTGCGTGAACATGAACACCAAACAGTATGCTTTAAGAGTTACCTTTTTTATAATTACCGTATATACTCGTATATAAGCCCATTTGCGTATAATCCGACCCCCCAAACTGAACAGGTATAAACACTAAAAAATGCATGACCCGCATATAAGCCAACCCACAACTCCAAGACATCATAAGATGCATGCAGCAAGTTCTAAATGCATTTATTTAGGCAGACTTATATTAACAAAAAGTACATGTATCCTTGTCTCGGGGTTGACATGTATAATTATTAAAAAGAAATGATTTAAATTTGTTTGAAAAGTAATTTATTTAATTTTCTGTTTCTTATTGTTTCTGCCTAATTTAGATTTGTGTATAATTTGATCAAACGATGACAAGAATTGAGCAATCGCAAGTTGCTGTAACACTACCTCTCCCTTTTGACTCAATTATTGTTTGTTTATGCATTATTGCACTGGATATTTTACATCAGTGCACCAGTAATAACGTCTTTATTTTGTCTTGAAATTGTAAATACCTAACTCATTAAAATTTGATCCCAGTATGAAAACACAACAAACAAAAACACGTTTTGATTCAACGCTCACAATTAGGATACTGAACGTATTTACATAATGGCGCCATCACATGTGTAATTGTAGCTTTGAACACACGCTGAATGAAGTACATTCCACTGAATGAAGTACATCTCTTGGAGTCGAATCATGGGCACCAATGCACTAAACTTTAATGATATCTCCAAAATACAATAATGAAGTTTCAGAAATAACCCTTCGAAAATTATGCTAATACCGTAAAATCTGAGTTCTAGTTTGCTTTGATGTAAGCGACCTTACACCATACCTGTCAACTCTCATGCCGGGGGACAAAAAACTTCCGAATTTTGGGGTCACTCCACGCCTACCTCCCAATACCATAATATCTCCCGATTTTGGCATAGAACTCCTGACTATTACATTATATCTTCGATTTTCATGTCTCCAAAAAAAACAAAAGTCATACATACATATATCGTATGCATGCCATGGAAGCCATGTTCTATTGCATCACCTGTGAATATTGTCATGACGAAATAATTACTTTACTAGAAAGAATTCGCTTCTTCAATAAATAGGATGTTAAGTTAAACATTATTCAAGTATATTTATGATTTTTGTTCATCTACAACAATACAAAAATCAGAAAATAAACCAGAACAAAAAATAAACCAAAACAATAAAATTGTCGGCAATAAAGTTCAATCCCAAGAAAGATCACCGTGAATGCTGTAGCTCCATATGCTGCAGCTCCATTCCCACCAAAGAAACTTACATGAGTGAGCACCTGACATTTTTATACCGTATATATGAACATTAACTACCATCATTAAATTAAAAGAAGGAATGAAACTACATATTATGCAGTATATGATACCTCAAAAAACTTAATTCAGAACACATGCGTTTTATAGCGAACAATACTAAATGCCTTATGAGTTGACAATAAGGGAATAAGGTCGGATATACAATGAGGGGAAAATAGTTGCCACATGTAGAGTACCGTGAGGATGCCTAGTTAGGTACCTTAAGTTCACCAAAGTGGTAATCCTTTATTTGCCAATCAATTGCCGGTGCTTGTGTAACACACGGTTTCTTTGAATCATGATGGAGGGCCAGTCGTTTTCACAAAATAGTTGCATCGATAAGGATTAACTTTTAATTAGTCGCACTGGCTTTCTTGCTTGTTTCTTTAAGACTAATATTTAGCTATTGTGCAGTTTGGCCACAGTTGACCAGAATATAAAAGAAGGGCACGTCCTGGGGGAAAATAACTCGTGTCACAGGGAGAAAAAAAAACATGCGTTCTTTGCGAATTTCACCCATATTAGACCCGGAAGATCGATCAATATTAGTGAAAACAAGGCACTAAAAATGCCACGAGAAACCTCCCGATTTTTGGTCCCAATCTATGTTTTTTTTAATCAGTCTCCCTACTTGGCTTTTGAAAAATTGACAGGTATGCCTTACACCCCATTTTACAGAACTACGGTAATCGTGCTAATATTACAGAATGAAAGGCAATTACACAACAATGTACTGGTATAGTTGCCGGTCAAAATTCCCTCTTAACACAAGCCAGTTTCGGGATTTTAAAGATTAACTGGCCGATTTTGCTGTTGGAAAACAAAAGACAAATCTGCCAAATATCAATAAAGGAGATGCCAAAATATCAAGCTTTTTTAAATTGTGTGGAAAGTTATGTTGTTCAGCCTAAACACAAAACATAGATTGATGATGATCTTAGTTGATCTATAATGAGAATTTTAGCCTTTATTATTACCACTCTTCGTGAACATGTAAGTTATGCTGGTTATGTGCCTTGTACAATTAAACGTGCGTACCTTTTCATAAATATTACCTTAGTTTGCAGATCGTTTATATCATTGAAAATGAGGAACTCGTGAGCGCGTGATTCAATGTAAATGGCACTGCTATTAAGGACTAGCTGAAATGTTATCCAGAAGAATGAAATTTGGTCAAAACAATGAATAAAGCAAAATCTGCATCTAATATATTTGGGAATAAATAAGGATTAAAGTGATACTATGCACGCTTTACACAGTGTAAGTACTGTACATTATAGTTCAGCCTTATCTCCCGGGTAAACTCAACCGGCCCGCGAATTATGAAGTCTGTATTTACCTTTATTTAATTTCGTGTTGGAGAAATCAGAAAATAAGCACATGCTGAATAATAACAAAATCAATCATAGTACTTGATAACAGTTTAATAACTATCGGGACACCGAAAACGATTTTTTTTTACATGCATATGTCTTGGCACACAGAAAAAAATCATTTTCTCGTGTCCCAAGATTTACAGCCTATACAGTAGTCAACAAAAAGACTTAAAAGCTCTCAAGTTTAGACATTGGCCCACGGATAAGCCGACCCCCCCCCCCCCTACTTCCAGGCCTTTAGTTTTTCCTAAATTATTTGGCTTATACACGAGTATATACGGTAGCTTGGGAACAATTTTTTTTTTCATTTAGGAAATATATCTGCCCTTATGTATGTTATTCAAACCAGTTTTTCCATACTTAGGCATAATTTATTTTTCTTCTGCTGCTACTCCTTCTCTCTCTCCCATCCTATCTCTCCCTCCAAACCAGGATGAACTCTTAAAATATTTCATTTGTAAACCCTCTTTCGACATGAATCATGAAATCTGTCTGAACTGACATGACCTGTTGCTGTGCATCACCTATACAGTAATGTATACCTGTAATACTATATGACAAATGGTACACATTTTTAAGAAAACAACTCCTCATTAAATATTGTAGTAAACTGTTTTTAAGTAGCAATCGTCTTTAAAAACAATTGATAAATCAGGTGCTGACTAGTGTTCATTGTAAACCAAAACTGAGTCACAATAAAAAGTTTTATACAGCATCTGCTACTGAACTAGACTGCAAGCTTGCCAAGGCCAAAAAAGTATTCACATCTGAAGTAGAAATAAAACCAAAAAAATGAGCAAAAATCTTTACAAGTAAACTAGCAACCACTACAATCTGTTGTTTAAAGATGTTATGCTCTTAAGTCTGTCAGACATAGCCACCCTGTGATGTTTCTACATTAGGCATGCCCTACCCCAACAGCATCACTGCATGCAACAAATGTGCTAACGAAAATTTTTAAAAAATCTCTTCATTTGTTTTCAGATATTTTATTAAAGCACTCCTTTAATAAGACAATATGCTAAAGCTATAGTTTTCGTTCACGAAAAAAGAGAATCTGACTTCAGTAAATGTATTTCCATTTCATTTCAAATGAGCAAACACAAATGGAAATGTGGAATGAAAGCAGAAAGCAAAACTCACAAAATATGAATGCAGTTCTGAGACCATAAATAAAAAAACAAGATGATAGACAATGCAAACGTATGAAATGCAAACAGAATGCAAATGAAATGCAGTATTGCCAATACAAAAAACCTTTGCAGTAAGCAGTCAATTTACATGAAAAATAAGGGCAGTATGCAGTGTAAGAGGTAGTCTGGTTCAGTTCAACTGGTTCCCTGACCAACTCTACTGATTATAACCTGCAACCCAGTTCAAACACAGACAAGTCAATATCCCAATTTCACTGTAACAATATTTTTGTAAATTTTTGTTATTAAGTATGTAATTTAAGGGTTATTTCAGGATGGCTTACAAGCGAAACAAGTGTTGGCCAGTCCTGAAATGCAAACTAAATGAAGATTTGGTCAAATTATCTGTTTCCAGGCCATTATTATATGCATCTCAGATCTGAATGAGTGAAAGAAGGTAGAATATGTGATAAAAAGCAAGATTTTTCACTCATCACGATGGGAATAGCTTTAGTATCACCATAAAGGCACATGACAGCAGAAGTGACTCGTTCAAATATTTTATCTAGTTTCATAATAGATATTCAGGATCATCATACTTCTATATGTACAACACAATTTTGAGAAATACATTTGCAGCAATACTAACCTGGAGGTAGCTGTAGTGCAGTCTGTCTAACGTAATCTAGAATAGCTGCCTGTTCAGGGTCTTGCGTTCTATAGAAAGAAGACAATGGACCTTCCTCTTCCTCAATAACAATAATAGTATTCTCGTTCTGTGGTGCTGATTCACTGTCAGGGTTTTCCCTGAAATATTTAAATATTTATCAGATATATCATATTAATAACTGCCTAAAATAATTATTTCATTCACTTCAATCTGGCACATTCTTTCAACATTATCTTTTAAACATACATAGTAGTTTTCTCAGTTTTTAAAAGGAGTAGAAATTATCATTTTATGCCACTGGCAAATTGTTCCTACTTCTAAAAACTGACACTAGTAAAAACAAAAAAATAAGTTTCTTTCCAGTCAACTAGCCATTCTTGACCACCAAATGTTATGTAACGTTAAATTAACAAATTAGTTGTGATTTCATTTTCACAAATCAATCAAAATAATGACAAAAATTACAGACTTGAAAACAAGATTCCAATTTCTGGATAGAGGGATTGGTGCCTAATACCCTCATTCATCAGTTACAACCTGACTGGAAGCCTACACCTCTTCCAGGGACATAACTGGCTTTTTTGTTTTGGTTTTGTGGTGTTTAATGCCATTTTTCAGTATGTGACAGGCTATACATGGAGGCTAGTTTATCGGATGATGGAAGAACCTGGGAAGAGCACCAACACACTGGAAGCTACTGGAAAGCTTTCTCACATACCCACGTTGGTCGAGTCATGACAAGAACTCATGCGAACAGAGGTGAGATGTGTTGTGGTCTGTAAAGGCAAATGCCTAAGACAACCCAGACAGCCAGACCAATGGATGTAACTGACAGGGAGGCTTGGGAGTTGGTGCCTGTGTTACAATAGATTAAGTATTATTACAGAAACAGATTTTACTCTAAATATTGGTTTCTGATTCAAATACATTAACTAATTATAAAACATTATCAGAATAGGTAGAAGATTCTGGGAATTACAAGAGATGTGTGCTAAAGTTAGCACAGATCAATGAAACGATGTGGCATTATGGAAAACATTTTTGCTCCCACAAATTCAATGAAAGCAGAGTAACATGTATTGTTGCAAAGCTGCTGAGTGATCTTAGAAGGTAGCTGGTTGTACTTCCAATACTGGCTCCACCAAATCCAACTAAACTAAGCCCAACTGTGTCAGCTTCAACACTCTTCAGTATGAAGTTCTCTGCCATGCTTACTGATGCCTTATGTGACCATAATAGATTAACATTAGATACCAGACTGATGGCAAGCTCTTCAGTTTACAGGAAGTGACCGTTATCTCCTATTTGCTAATGACTTTTCCCTGAATGCAAAGTTTGAGTCTGAATGCAACACAGTTTGGACCATTTCTTTTCAGACTGTGACAATTTCAGTCCCACAATCATTATCAAGAAGAGGTGATGCACTAATCTACACCAGGAAAGCCTTACGTAGAGCCTATTGTCATATTAAATGGCCAAACCCTCATGGCAGTGGACAAGTTCACCTATCTTGGCAGCATATTGTCACATACAGTCCACATCAATGATGAAACCAATGCCAGAAAAGCAAATGTGGCCTTCAGGCAGATTACATGCAAATATGTGAAAGTGCAAAGGAAACAGTCTACAAACAAAACTTAAAGTCTACAAAGCCATTGTGTTATCAAAAGCATACAAAACCTGAATGGTGTATAGACGTCATGTCAAGAAGGTGAACCAGTTTCACATGGGCAGCCTGAGGAAATACGAGTATGAGGTAACAGGAGAGGGTTCTGACACTGTGGTTCTCACATGGGCAGGAATTCCAAGCATCCATTCTCTGCTGATGAAATCACAGTTGAGATGGGCAGGCCATGTCACCAGGATGTCAGAAGAATGAGTATCAAAGAATATTTTCTACATCGAGCTGAAGTAGGAAAAGCGATCTCAGGGTGATCAGAAGAAATGCTTCAAAGATTACTTTAAGTCATTCCTGAAAATACTTCAATACTGACCACAAGTCTTGGGAAGATCTCAAACAAGATCAATCTACCTGGCTGAGTCTCATCCATACTGGAACTATTGATTTGAAAGGGGAGAACTGCAAAAGCACTAGGAGCAGTAATCTTTTAACTGTAACAATACCACTATCGATCATTCAAACCCGAGCGACATATCCTGTCATGTGTGCCAGAGACATTTCACAGCACAACTGGCTTGATCATTCATTCACATACTGACAGAAACCAAACTAGTTAGTGATGTCTTGGTCATCTTCAAACTCAAACGATGAACAACACTATTGGATTGATGAAACTACTAGTCAGAAGGAAAGCTAAAAGCCCTGAACAAGAACTGATACAACTATGCATTTAGCCTTACAAGAGAGAGTCCACTAGTGCTGGCTGGTAAATGACTGGGTCCTATGAGAGGTAGAAAGAGAGGATTCCGAACCTTTTTCTCCCTTTTGATAGTTAAATAAAACCTTTGGGCCTCAAAATGGGCAAAGGAACCTAACATCTTGGACCATCCCCAGCACAAATATGATTGAGACTCAGTATTTCTATACAGACAGGAGCTACTGAAGGTAGCCGATTCGTAGCCAGAAACCCTGGCTGGCAAGAAAATAAAAGAGAAACCAAATCATAATTTCCAATCAAACCATACACAATTCTTTTCCACTGATAAAGCATAAAGTTCACTCCTTTTCAGTGATGTGAAGGAAAGCAGGAAGACTATCTTAAGCATAAATTTCTCACTGGAAGCTCCACTCGAACATTCATGATGGATGGGTGATAACACCCAAAGAATAAACAAACGGTTCTATTTTGGCATTAATGAGTGGAATACCAGTCTCTGAAGCTCAAAATACCTAATGATATCAAAATGATGAGGGTCAGGCTAAACATCAGAACTCTAAGAGAACTTGAGTGTAATAAAAGACTGACCAAAAGCACTTAACTGCAGGTACATAACATTCTCTCTCCTCAAAAAGTAGGACAAGAAAGTCTGAAACAGCATTAAAAGGGTGACAATAAGGATCAATGCATTTCCTACTGCACCAATTACAGAAGCTCCACTTTGTATCATAGACTTTGGAAGTGGATTGCCTTAGAGCTTTGGCAATGCAGATTGGGCAGAATGATCATTTGGTATCATCCAAGCATGAAAGTAAGGCTCTGTGTGCTGCTGTTTATGAGACCTGTGGAGACACGAAAGTTAGGTGTGAAATGATACACCTCTGCCATGTATTGATAGGATTCAGGATACAAAGCCTACGATACTATATATTATCTATACACATTAACTCTATGGTCTTTCTTTCTTCAGGTCTGTCAGTGGTAGGTGGTGCCCTTTTATGTGATTTACTGGTTGTATTTCCAGTATGCAGATTACAGACATATACTTACCACTTATTTTATATGCCATTCTCATCCATGACAAAACAAAAGTACATTCAGACTACCTCTTAGTTGTCAGTAATTTGCATAACAAGGCAACGAAGTAAATGACTAATATGATTTTTGACTGCTAAAGATTAAAATAACTTGCATACAGTAAGTATCGTTTGGTAAGGTTGACCCTGTCTGTAGAACTTTTTGAGGATGTCCCTGCAGTTAGCATGTGAGCATTTCCTGGTGGGTTTCAATGGGCCTGGCTTCATTGCCAGGAATCAGTGTTGCTGGTACCTAAAATCCTGTGATGCGAAAGAGGGGACAAGACCTACAAAGAACATCTTCACCTCAAGCAGCGCAGCCCTGAGAAGGTTCTTGGTGTGATCCAGCAATACCTTAGATTTCTCCAAGGCAGTATCCCTGTGGAAGTGAAACTCCACTGAGAGCACCACTGACATGGAGATTGCATGCCCTGTTTTTGCCAATCCTCCAACAAGCACTGAAACAACATAGGAAATGTATCCTCCTTCTAGAAAGTGAAGGAAGCAGCTGAAACTAAATCAGTATAGGAGGCGATCATCATTAGGGTTCAAGCCTTAAGCTCAAAGACCTCTACTGGGAGACAAGCCCATGACCAAACTGACATCCACACCTGGAATGCACTGGAGTCCAATAGGAAAGGCTTAAAAGGCCATGTAGGGGAACATGGTAACTGGGGGCAGAGACAAGTGACTGGAGCATGGATTTGGGAATAGATCACCCCTTCTGCTGCCTGGAAGACTCTTGGCCCCAGGAAAACTTCTGTACAGCTCCCGAACTATAGCAGAGTGTGGAATAGTCCAAATCAGAGTAGGACCCTGACAGTCTCTCCAGAATTGTGAACATCTTGGGGTTCTCATCCCCAGAAAGCTTTGGGCTCAAGTCTGAGGTAAGGAGGTGGTAAACAATCAAACATCCAGACTTCCTCCATCAATACCTGACCCAACAAGTGGGAGAAGCCAGGAACCCAAATGAAAGGGAAGGACCTGCTGCAACAGAGAAGAATGTGATTAAAACTGAGATATCTGACATAACAGAAACATAATGGAGTCCACTACAAGGTCAAGTTCTGTTGACATTCAGATTCCCCAAACTGAATTAAAGCTTTCACATTTATGAAAGTGGAAAACATTCATCTGAAATATTATTTCTAACAATAACTGTACCATAAAATAGAACACTCTCAATCTGTTATTATTTCAGCCATGAGATGATTGCATGAAACAGTACCATCTATAATAACCATACGGTGAAACAGATATCACACTTGCTGTAGCAAGCAAGACAATGACACTTAACAAATAAAGCAAAATCTCATTTCCTTGCCACATACCCAAACATGTGTGCATGACTGTCTTCCTATGTAGTCTACTGATTAAAAATCTTCGTCTTGCATCACATGACTTTTGTCTCACATCACATAACTTCAAAATAACATTTTGAATAGTGCACCATTACTCTGACTTGTATATATAGTGTCATTACGTACATGATATCATGACTATCCTTTTTCCGGATGCTTTCATTTCAGTATTTAGCTAATTTACCCATCTTAACCAAATTTTTAAAGTTCACACTGAATTCTATGTAATCCCAACATGACATGCTCTCTCTATATTTTCAAAATATTTTAAAAGATATTCTGTCCTCTTGATGCTTCTTGGGTAACAACTGAGCACCCTTTTGTTTATACATGCACTTACTCATTTTAACCTGAAATGTGAGAAAAATAATCATACATTTTGTATCAATGTTGGACAGGAAAACCACACAAAGAATCAGGATTTTCCATCAGTCACTTTGGTGGATATTTTCTCTCTAAAACCTCATGCGCATGAAGCATTCTAATACTCTCTAGCCATCCTGATTTTGATCCAAAGAACCAACCAACCAATACATGCAGTTCTTATGGGTTCTCTAGAATTCCTCTCTTGCAAGGTCTACCCAAGTGATTTTAAACTATGTTTGCTAATAAAGCCAGCTGCAGAAGTGATTTAATTTAATATTCAGTTTCATGGATCTTGTCTTGCCTTGAACGGCCTTTGTTGCAGGTAAGACTGGTTGGAAACATAAATAAGCACTTTATCTTTGACATGGTATCTGTTTTACCTGTTCTCTGATGCCAAATTCACAAAGCTGTCCTGAATACTGTTGGAATCTGTTTCTGTAGCAGAAGTTGTCAGCTGATGGTTGTGAAAGCGAGTCAGAACCTTCTGAATCGAATTCTGGGGCACAGTATACTGAAATGACTCAGATCTGGTTGTTACAAAGGCTTCTCCCACTGTATTACTACTAACTGAAGTTCCGTTGTAGCCAATTCGGCCACTCACAGCTAAAGATTCTACGTGCTTTGATGCCGCAGCTAGAAGTGAAAGAGCTGATTTCTTTTCTTCAGGTTGATTTGTGTCAACTTTAACTCTTTTTATCTCCAACACTGGTTCAAATTGATTTAGTTCTTCAGAAACACCATTTAAACCCTCATACAATTTAGTACATGGATACTTGACATGCTCTCGCATGTCTGATATTGTCATAAATCGTCGATTGCATATCATGCATTTTAAGTCTGCACGAGTCTGTTTTACAAGTCTTTTGTGCTGTGGTTTTTCTCCAGGTAAAAGTGCAGCAGTATAAGGAATAGCATCTGGTTTAATGTACATCTGGACTACCTGAAACAGAAATTCAGTTCTATGGTAATAAATTCTGATGCTGATTCTTCTTCAAAAACAGGTAAAATGTTCACAAAATGAACTGAAAAAAAATTGACCTGTCAATATAAAATAAAAGTCCTCAAAAGGACCAATGTTCTGGCAAAAAAGAATTTTGATGATTCCAAGAAAAGTCCACTTCATCCATATTTGTATTCTTTTAAATACTGATAATTAGAAACCATATTGGATATTGCTGAGAAACTCTAAACTGCAGAGTTGGTAACAAGTAGAAACATATTCAGTGAACAAATGCCCCACCAGTGCCTTTAACGCCCCAACTGATAACATTAATCAAGCTATGACAGACAGCTGAATGGATGGATGAACAAGGGTAACACCATATTTTCAGAGTTAGCATGTTCACAAGATATGCCTAGTATATATATTTTTGGAGGGTGGGATGATACTAGTTTTCATGATGTATTACTCACCCACTGCTATTGTGCAGCTTATTCATTTCCAGTTTGAAAATACCCTTGAACATATGATACCAACTGAGGGTGACTTTCTGGAAAGATATCCAAGTCTAAACCACAACTTCAACCACATGCAATAGCCTTTAAACTAGGGGGACATCAGTGTGGGGCAGGAGGGAATCTGGTAATAATAGCAGGAAAGTATGAAATAATTACAATTAGTTGTATCCCTCCCTCACTACATTTTAATATCATTAATACATAACCTGTTGCTACTGCATAGCTGACTTGCCAGTTTGATGAGAGGCTGATGATCCCACAATCAGGTGAAGGAAAGAGAAAGTGCAGACTACTGCCAGATGATATCCACATGGTACACCTTTCATGTTACTACTATTGGCCCCAAATGGTACACCTTTTATGCTACTACTATCGGCCCCAAAAAAATTCAACCTTTACTTTGGTGAGTCAACAATAGAAGGCAAAAGAGGACAAAAAGATGAACAAGTTAGATAGGTCCATGAGGTAGCAATGACCATTCTCTGTAAGGGACTAATTAGCTCTCAAAAGTTATGTTAATCCACTTTGAAATGATGGAAGTCAAAATCAGCTCAGTCCTTAAAGGGGAGAAAAAGACACTTCCTCTCTTTCTTCTCACCTTAGAAGCTGCAAAAAAAAAAACATCCATAAAGGACCTAACTGAGCATAAAAGCTTTTCCTTCATCATCCCCAGAACACAAATGATCCAGACTAGGGATATCAATCAGAAGTGAAGCAACCAATGGAAGCTGGCCTTTTGCCAGCAAACCTAATTGGCAAAGGAGAGAAACTGTCACATAATTTCCATTGGGCCTTGACAACCTGACTTTATGGATAAGGCAAGAAGCTCCTCCTTTCATCTCATGAACACAATGAACTGCAAGAAAACAGTCTTGAGGATAAGGTTCTCAAAAGAAGCTTTATAAAGAAGGTTCATAGAAAGTTTTATTTCAAGACCACAAAACATGAACGGTTCCATCAAGACAGTAACGAGACAGACACTGGTCTCTGCATTTATAAATACCCAATTAGGTCAGCATTGATGAGAGTCTGTGCCAATGGCTAAACCTTTTGAAAACTGTAGTGTGTTTGATAGGGTTGTTCTATAGCCCTTGATGGCAGAAACAAGCACTGTCTCTCTTTAAAAAAGAAGAGAAGAAATTCATCCACTATGTTCAGAGAGGGACAGCTACTATTAACATATTTAGTACTGCACCAATCACAAATGTTTCTTCATGTGGAATCATCCTGAAGGGGGAAAGGCATAAGCAAACAGACATTCCTACATCAGGCTCAAAGCATCTGTGACCCATGTTATCTGGTCTGAGACAAGGGAAACATAAAAATGGAACTTGTAGTTCAGCCTTATCTCAAACAAGTCCACCAAGGATCCCTTCCAAAGTTGGAACAAGGGATCTGCCACTGATTAGTGCATGATGTGAGGACTATCTTGCCAGGAATGTGGCAATTAGAGGATAATCCCTTCTGAAGTTGCTCAGCAAAGGAGGTACAAAGCCTCCATGCAAAGAGAAGGAGCAGGTGTGTGCTTCCTTGTCACCCAAGGTAGGCTAACATCAATCTGTTTTCAGGAGACCATCATTCAGTGCTTCCTTATTTTACTGATGCACCCCTTAAGGGCTATGAACACTGCCTCATTTCCAAATTATTGATTTGATTGGCCAATTGACCTATCGCCACTTGTCAATCATGCTGACCAATTATCAAGCACAAATTAGACACACCTCCAGCAATGCTTATGTCCACCATTTTCCTCCAACAAGTTGCTTGTGACAATAATGAATTGATTATGATAAGTAATTACACATTTTGCAATGATTTGTTGATTCCTCAATCAATAAGGGTGAAATGAAGGCAGTGGGAGCCTTGTAATTCTGACTGTCCATATCCATATTGTCTATCTAAATGCAGGAATTAGATTTATTCCTTTCCCAAAACATAGACAAAACTTCAATGAAATAAGACTTTTTTTGTGGTCCCGTGTATGATCAGCTGAATATGGAAACA
Source organism: Megalonaias nervosa (assembly GCA_016617855.1). NCBI lineage: Eukaryota > Metazoa > Mollusca > Bivalvia > Unionida > Unionidae > Megalonaias > Megalonaias nervosa. The sequence continues at coordinate 106,610 of JAECUM010002716.1, read as the reverse complement.
ACTGATAGCAATTACAACATTTGTTTGCATAAAAGTATGTAGAAAAGCATGTCCCATCGATGGCTTGAAGGAAAAAAAAAAAGAATTGAAAAATTGAAAAATATATGTAAAAATAAACATGTCTAGAATATGGGTGGAGAACCCTGCAACTTTCAGGCTTTGATGTATGTTAATATTTCTTGTATGGGGAACAGTGAACCCCAAACTGCATTTATTTTAAAGTTTGAAAATTTACACTTTAATGTTGGCTTGTCCTAAAAACAATGATTTATCATCTCGATCTTTCAGACACTTAAGTGACTCTTTCTCATTGGTCTGAAGGAGGGGTGGGGATAAAAAAATGTAATAATAGAAAAATACAAACACAATGGTTTCAGATAATTATCAACCAATATATTAAGCATGCACTTACATGTTTACATCAACAGACATCACTGATCAAAACTCCATCTGATGAACATAATAGAACTTTAAAATTATGTACAACAGTATACTTCTAAACAGTAATTATTTACGATTTTGTTATTAATTTTGAATTCATTTACTTCCAAGGCAGCATGAACATAAGCCAGATAAAATTAATAAGGATAAGGTTATATACTAAATACATTAGCTTCTTTTTTGGAGCAAATTTCCTTGTACATTAAAAAGTTCTCAAGCAGCTTTAAAATTTAATTTTATTAGTTACTGAAAACAAACCGTAAGATTATTACTATACGAACTTGAACTACAAATATAAATATTGTCTACTTCACTATGATTTAAGCAACTTTGAAATTTTACATTTTTAAGAATACTACAAATCATTTTCAATAAACATATCACTTAAGCTGAAACATATTTCTTTGCCAAATACTGCATGTTTGTCGGAGGTTAGCAGGGCATCATGTGATTTGATAGGCGGAGCAATCTATCATCTCGTGTAAGGTCAATTCTTCCAGGACCACAAAACCTGAAGAATTAGCCCTTATAGCTATAGCGGAGCACCTCATCTAGAATATACATCTGCAAAGATCATGCATGGGGACTCTAGCCAGAAACCAGTCCTGATTCATCAACCAAAAGAGAAATCTGAATAGTCAAAGAGTCCCTGTGTGGTTCCAGTTTCCTGGAAAGAAAACTGGAGAGGATGCAAGTACAATCTTCACTAGTGGAATCAGGGTCCATTGCAGAGTTCAGGGTACCTCTAAGAGGTACAAAACAGATGAGTAAACAGCAAGGTCTTGGCTGTCAAATCTTCAGGCAGTGTCAGGATAATTGTCTACTCAGTCCCACAGGACACTGCCAATCATCTGTTCATGAGGAAACTGATCCTGACATATATGATATCTTGAGATGGAATAAGTTCCAGTTTCTCTAGGCTGAGTAAAAGACCCAGTCTGGTCATCATGGACCAAGAGTAAAGCCACTGTGAATCAATCAATCATCAAAATACTGGAGAATGGGGATGCCCAGTGACATTGAGTAGACAAGTTGGGAAACTCTGATGATATGGGGTTGTTGCCTGGGCTGGGGCTGCATGCTTTTGAAGAGCTTCACCGATGGACCAGATTGGCAGTTAAGATGATTCAACTTCTTGGCTGGTTTGACAGAGAGGATGAGTCCTCCAAAAGAAAGTCTCTGCTTCCATGGAAGCAACCCTCTGAAGGTTCTTACTATGCTCCTGTAAGAACTTGGATGTGTCCAAGGCGACATCCCTACATGAGTAGATATGCTCCATTGATAAAGCCATGGACATGGATAACATTTGCCTAGATGTTTTGGCCACCGCTTCTAACAAACACTTATGCTGTCTAGTAGGCTGCTGGCTCTTACTAATCCTCTGGGACAAGTGAGAGAGCAACAGGAGATCTGGGTGAGAAGTAGCCACATGGAGTCTCTCCATCCTTGAGAATTTGAGTGTCTTCAGGTACTGAACCCTTGGGATTCAAATGCGGGGGCTAAAAGAAAGTAAACCTCATTAACTGCCTTGTCAAAGGAATGATCTCCTCCTCCTCTGCCACCTTGACCGAAAGTTCATAGGAGGTACAGGACCCAAAGGGAGGAAGTAGCACCTTGGCCCGACCAATCATCTTCATCCTCCTCTCACTCCTGAGAAGCAGGAATTTGTGACCCAATGTCTCTCTGCTGTGGGGGGGGGAGAGGCTTGAGGGTAAGAGGGACCTTAACCATTAATTCCTTTTGTAGAACTGAAGGACAGTCCCTAGCAGGTTTGGCAGGTGGTGAGGGTGACTCTTAACCATCCTAGAGTTTTGGGGGTAAGGTCAGCAACTCCATCCTATGTAGCACTAATTAATTAAGATGGCAATGTCAGCTCATGGGCCGCAACATCAACCTCTGTTCCATGGGGCCAAGGCCATGAAGTCCATGCCTGCAAGCTGGGGAAGGATCAATCCCTTTCCTGCAGTGGAAGGTCCCACATCCTGCAGGAATAATACATTGCAGATCCAATCCCTGTCCTTAATCTGTTATGTACATGCCAATTCCCAATCCCAAGCTGGTTTCAACAGTAGCCTCGTGAGAAGGTCTTGACCTGATCCCTTTTCCTTTACTGAGGTGAAACATGATTGTGAATGCAATTTTAAGAGTGAATTAAACCACCTTAATAATCGAAGAGACCAAAATTAAAAATGACAGTGTTCATGGGCCAGTGTCATGGGTTGGTTGGACTTCAGGATCTCTCCAGAAAGTCATCCTATGGTAGAAGGAATTCTTATCATACGGACAAGTGCATTCTCTGTCAGGAAACAAGTATATTATGCAACAGTAACAGACATGTACACAGAATAGATGAAAGTGTCCAGCCAGTTAGAATGTGTGGAATGGGGGGGGGGGGGAATCTTCTCCATAATGCAGTAACAGTTAACTGCTACTGGACACCTAGGCACCCATCACAATATCATCATCTTTTGCAATCCGACCCAAATACCTACTATTATGCAAATCTAGGTTTTGGCTTCTAAGATTGTAAATCTCAATTAGTTTATGTTCATTCTGAGTCTTTCATATTAATTCTAAGGTTGTAGAGAATATTGTCACAGAGTTCAGTTTGATTATTGCAGTAATGCTGGTTCAGTCAGCTTTCATTTTTTGAAATTTCTGAACCTATAAGTGCGTATAACTTTTTTATGACCAAACTGGACTATAGATAATAAAAAAAAGAAAAGCACATAAATAGCTGATTAATAACCCAAGTGATTTGAAATACGAAATGAATTGCAATTTACTAATTTACTTATTCTGTAGAAAGAGCAGTATCAAATTATCATTTCTAAATTTTGACTGTAGAAACATTCCTAAATGAAAATAATTGCAACACATTTCAAACATGCATACACTCTAATGATCAATACCTGTTTCAGAGATGGTGATGAACAATGAAAGTTAATAAGCACAATCTCTCTCTCTCATTTCTGCATATAATAAGTACATTTAATCACAGAATGAGGCATTTTTTTAAAAAAAAGAGAAACCCTGCAATGTAATAGAGCCTTCATAAACACACTATAGCTATGTGCTGCTATCATAAACTTGTATCATATGCACAGTCATGAAAGATTAATGGAGAAAATAACAATGTTACATGGTTTGTTTTATATACCATTATACAGTTTTACATGAAAATATCACAACTCAATTTGACTGCATTTTTCACTCCATTATACATGCCCAAAATTTATTTTTACATAGAAAAAAATTTAATTATGAAGTTAATGGGTTTTTTTAAACATTGGTGTTTTAAAAAAATACATCAAGCTCATAATGTTCCAGTGTTCTTGACTGTATACATACAGTATAAATTGTATAGCATTCATCTGTAACCTCTTATCAAGTTTTACTTGTATTATGGCTTTCAATAATTTCTGTAAAGTGGGTCTTGGAAACAGTCTGGAAATAAAAGGGAAACTATGACAAATTAACAACTAATGCACAAAGCACTTTTATGAAATATCATTTATTGAGAAAGAATATCAAAATTACTGGATGCAGAATAGCATGCAAATTTCCACATATATATATGCTAACAGGTACATGTCCATGTAATCATTCAATCGGGATGTATGTTGTTGCTTGTCAATTTTTCTGATACATGCCCTCTAATGGACATGGGTGGGAAGATATTCCAGAAATTTAAAACCATGCATTATTTCCACATTATATGCATTGTTATGTATATTTAATTTGTATTTGTTAGTTTTTCTCCAAGACTATAAGCTATGATTGTATTGTGTACTTGAACTTGTCCATAATCAAGTTTATGTTATATATGATCAATAACATTTTTTGCAAACAAATAATACCTAGCTAATATTTTCTCTCTGAGTGTAGGTTAAATATTAGATCATTATCAACAGAAGCAAACATATTTGGGTCTCAGTCATGGTTATTGAAATTCCCCCATAAAAATACCTTGCATACATGATGTTTACCACATTCTATATTATAACTGTAGTAACAAAATCTTCTAGAATGGAAATTTTCCATTAAGTAATATTTTTTTTAATAAAAAGTGTTAACTGTGACCTAGATCAAGTAGAGGCTTTTATAATCTTGTTTACTGGAAAAATTATTTATTCCTGCAAGAACATCTGAAGCAGTATTATTATTGTCCTCAGTATTTCTTTTGGATTTATTTATTTAATCAAATTATTAACCACTGGAAATACAAAGTGCTCATCCATTATAAATTTAGAGACATTAGCTGGAAATTATAGTGAATTCAAACAGGGACATCTTGGGTTATATTACTGTGATTCATCAAAAGACTTGGCACACCATCACACTACAGGCCATTGGTATATTAGTACATTCGAGAATACAGGCACATCAACACCTTCAGTGTAAGATCTTATTTGGAATACCACTGGAATTTAGTTATAACTTTTATTCATTAGGAATGGTGATACAACTTTCTGGACTATTTGGATTTAATTTGCAATATTGTAAGTTTTTTTAAAAGTTTTACTTTGCATTCTGTGGAAATAAATTATTTGTTGAAATTTACAAAACTTGTTGGTTTTCTCTCTTTTATATCGCTTAGTTTAAGACCACAGAGTCGTAATAGCATGTGTGCTCTATGTATCCCTAGATAGACCACTGATTAAAACCATAAGAAAGCTTACCATAGTATAGTTTGTACACATAAAGGTATAAAAATGACACCTGCCATGGTTCAGTTTATGGAGATGGAATTTCTCCCTGCTGTCTATTTAGGGTGTCAACACACAAAGTGAAAACAATAAAATCAGCAAGAGATGCCATAAAACTCACTATGACTGCAATAAAATCTGATGGATTTCCACTACATTGAGTGGACTTCCACTAGTATTAGGGCAATTCACCAGACTGATTGGACAATCCATAACGGCACAAGAAATACACTGCAAACTTTGGGCTACAAGTCTGAAATGAAATTGTGATACATTAACAATTATTTGAACATTTTTTGGGTCACTTTATTTGCATAAAATACATGAATACTCGGCTTCTCTAACACTGATTTTGCTCTTTTTGCCTCCTTTTGCAAACATTTCTGTATATCAAGTGTCAGAGCTCCAGATTTGGAATATATCATGCAAATACTATCTTGGCTGAATGAGATACATTGCAAATGGAACAAGAGTGGCAGCCACTGTATTTTCAACTTCAGAGAAAATTATTCTTATTACTCACTTGTCCATTTCTATCTTTGTTCTGCTTGCCTTGTACACCTACTCCAGAAGAACCACGACATATTCTACTGTGACGCCATCTGGAAATTGCATCTTCAAACATCTGCATACAATGACGACACCAAAAGATTTTAGCTGAGGGCACGCTTAACTTATGGCAGGGATGGTACAATTTTGAACTGGACATCTTTTTTTATCAACCTGGGGGCTGTAACAGAAAAATTTGACACTAAATTTAACGTTCAATGAGCGAATTCCAGGAACTGATGCTGTAGTTTTTGCTAGAAGAAGTGGAGTATAGGTTTGCAGAGGAAAGGACTCAAGGTGACAATGGTGATAATAATAATAATAATACTTTATAGTGGAAGACTTGTTTAGTCAAGAACTACTGAGGCCATACTTAAGAAAAAAGCATATCAAGGAACATCATATAAAGTAGTATTTACATTGTAATACTTATTTTAACATGTCCTTAATATTATAAATACAAAATGTGATTATAATCTATTAGTAACATGTAAATGATCATGACAGTTCTTATTAAGGTATTTAATATTTGCAGATTTTACATGCACAACAAGCTCAGAACTGTACTACAGTAATGGCATCTTGGCCAGCTAAGGTTTCGATATGACAACCCTATATACACCTTGGTGGATCAAAAAAATATATTGGTGCTTTGTCATAGTGACATCTATTGGATTTCATGAGTTGCCTCCCTTAGTATGTAATGACAACTAACCAATAGCGTGGTGCATTGTACATCAGCTGAAAATGGTGGAGGCAAATGACTTTAAAAGGATACTGTGTAAGTTTAACATTGAAAGTATGACTATGTACCAGAGGGAAGCCACTATAGGTATATTTGAGTGAAAGGTATTTGTGCAAACAAGGACTGGCACCGGAAAATTGTATATTTATCAGTCCAATCAAGTTGTGTGCTCCCCTTGTCTTGAACATGTAGGAACAGCAGTGGCTTGCCGCCTCATCCAATGAAATTCACAGAACCGAAGCACAGAAATATCTGCTTGATAAGCCAAGGTAGAGATAGGGTTATCACATCGGAACCTTGACTAGCGAAGATGCAGTAATGGAAGTTTTTCTTAAATTGGAGTGTTTTGATGTTTTGATTGATGAAGGTATAGAAGGATAAATACATAAATAATTTAAGTTACATTTATAAGGAAAGATATTACTGTGATGTACAACGCTTATACAGGAGAGGTCTCATCAATAAAAAATGCATACAAAATGTTGGTTCAACATTCAACATTCAGCAGCTGTAACTTCACTAAATTATGATACTGAAGAGAATTATCATGTCCAAATAACAGTGGGTAGGTCCAACAATCAGGGGCCACAACACTGCTAATGTTGCAAACTAAATGCAGAAAAATCAAACTGCCAGTAAGTAATGCTTTAATGGACAAAAAGTTGCATATCAATGGAGTTATCACACAAAAAGGAAAGTTAGTGAGTACTGAGATAATATTCAGCTATAACTTGGCTAAAAGTTATAGGTACATACTGAACATGTACCCAAACAGTGTCTGACAATCAGGGGCCTTAACTCTGCTAAATGACATAGAAAGCTAACAACTGAAAGCAGCTAAACTTTTCATCAATAACAATATTCATACCAACTTTGCTTGAATTTCAATTCAAATTAATAGAGTCAATGTGCAGTAATTAAACTAAATGGGTCAGACAACTAGGGACGTTGCTAAATAAAGACATAAAATGCTGACAATTACTCTTAGCCTGTATAATATCAATAACAATCTGGTCAAATTGATTGAACTCTAACAATAGTAATAAAGTTAATGTGCAGAAATTAAAGTGGGTGGGTCTGATAATCAGGGGCTATAACTCCGCTAAATGATGCAGAATGTTGATAATCAAACTATGCTAAGATGTCATCAACATCACACAGTGTACCAAATTTGGCTGATATCCAATCATAAAGGGATTTATTTTGCGGGAAAAGAATGTGGCCTGACAATCAGAGGCTATAATTCTGTACAACAATGATGCAGATGTTTGACAACCAAAGTCAGCCCATGTGTGTGTGTGTGTGAATGTGAGAGAGAGAGAGAGAGAGACAGAGACAGACAGAGAGACAGAGATTTGGATTTTTAACATAGCTTTAACAATTTTCTAGTCATATAACTATGATGTCTGCCATGTGGAAGTTTATGGTGATGTCAAGAACTGAGGCATCATGCTGCAGACATGCAGCATCATGTTCCACCCAGTCACATTATCCTGACACCAGGCTGACCAGTCTTAACACTAACCTCTTAATGCTGAGTGCCAAGCAAGGCAGCTGCTAGTACCATTTTTAAACGTTTTTGGTATGACTCGGTCATGGGTTCAAACCTGCAACCTCCCACATCCAAGGCAGACACTCTAACCACTTTGGCCACTGGAGCGGTCTCTCATTTAAGTAACTCTGGTTTTAATCTTACAAAATGTTCATCACATTAACGACATTCCACTAAACTCTTTCAACAATACTCTATGTACACGGACTTCAAAAGATTGAAAAATTTTGAATATTTTACAAAACAGTGTTGTATCAGTCTATAACTGTCTCAAACTGTCTTGTATATATACTTGTGCATATGTAAAACATTAAAATTTCAATGTATTTAATTCTCAGCAAATAGGAACTGCATTAAAATGTGCATTAAACCGACTCCAAAAAGTTGTGCTAAACCAATAACTTTTCTGTTTACATCAGGACTGGGCAAGTCCCCAGCTAACCCATGAAAACTACAACAACCTTATGCACTGTCCCAGCTAGACAGGTACAAAGGGGGTGCAACATCCTGCCCCCAACTTAGCACACACTACCCCATATCCTGGCTCTGATTTACTGTGCCCTGCCAATTATTATTTACAAGACCAACACTACACTTTTATCCAGCACCACACCCTTCTGGATTGGCTTGTTCCAGTTCACAGTTCAGAATCAACCTTCGGCATCTGCCAATATGCTACTTAAAACAGTGGCTTCTCAAACATCAATAAAAACAAGCACTTGCCGACAAAAAAACTGGCTCTATTTATCATGATTGAAATAAAATGAATGTGTTATTTAAGGTTAGATAAGTCATCTGATAATGAGTGAAATATTTGGTGCAATGATTAACCAAAATAATAATTGGTTAGAAAAGTCAAAGGTCCAAGCATTCAAGTTAAGATTTCCAAAATTCAAAAACAATTAAAGCTTTCTTTTTTTTCTTCAACTTTTCATTATTCTGGGATGAATCTAAAAAGTCAAGTATAATGTGCAAATCAGTTTCCAGAGAGTACCATGTACTCGCTTATAAGAAGAGTGTAACTGCAAACTGGAGAGATCCAGATCTGCCTTCAAATGTGCCGGCAGATCTGGGTCCGTGCAGTTTGTTAGAGTTAACAGAAGAACAAACAAAAGGAACCTGATCTGCTGGCACATTATAATACAGCAGAGCAGGATCTTTGTTGTTTGCAGTTTGACCAGACTTATAAGCAAGTTATATGGTATTTCATACAACCAAAATACCAAAAACATGACTGATGACAATGTGCAAGTCAACCATACGACTTTCTGTCAAACAAAGAACTTGAAGCTACATAGGCCATAAATGGTATACTTTTGTCCGCAATGCAATAATTGCATAAAATATAACCTAGATACATGTATTATTTTTGACACCTTACTAACCAAAATCTTGCCTTGCTGCCCGATTTCAAATCTTTTACCCTCCAAAAAGTTGATTTATTTTAAGTCCTTGTTTGATGTTTTCTAACAAGTATTTCACATTTAAAGCCTATTGTACAGTGTCCATGAGAGTCATGTGATGGTTTTCCCCAAAGCTAAAACTAGAAAGTAATACACAATGCATACACAATGTGGCAGGACAAGGGCTAATCCTATCAACATATTATTTTTAACTGACTGTAATAATACAACACTTTTGCCAATCAAAGATCAAAACACAGTTGGCACTTAATTAGTTCAGAAATGCTCGTGGACATAGCTGTAATGGTGGAATTACACTTTTCAGATTTGAATACAATAGGGGATATAGCATTTAGAAGAATACAATAAAACCAAATTTAAAGATAGTACTAAAACACGAATGTTACATGAAAAAATTTATTTCCTTAAGAGCTGCTACCAGCAGGCTTTGCTGACATTTTCACAGAAATATTATGAAATATTGTTATTTACAGTGTATTGAGAACTTTTTTAAAAAGAAAACTTTAATAAAATATGACATCTTATTAAATGTAGCAAACTTCATGATACTAAATTGGATTTTTAGGCAATATCTGCCGCTTTCAATGATTAAGCAAGTGATACATTGTTTCATTTACTAGTTTTGATCAGGATTTTCTTCACATTCAACAAACAGGGCCTAATTCTTGTCATATTTTCGAGAAAAGATCCACACATGAACCTGCATTGTGAGTCACAAGAGATTGAGGGAGAGGCGTACTGGCCTGTAAAATTTGTCACTTGGTCAAAGTCACTGCAAATGCACGACTCACACTAATTTCTCAAAACTCATGCCAAAATATCCAAAGAATTCTTGAAAATCATGCACCACATTTTCAAGCTATACATTATTTCTTGATTAAGCCCCTCATATATTCAAAATGGGAGCAAGGAATTTTAACCCTAAATTTCATTTCAAGAATGGCAAGAAGTAGGAAATTTTCCCCCTAAATTTCAGTTTTGAAAATAGAAATCAACAATTTTGATGCATTTGAATTAAAACAGCTGAAGACTGATGCAATTTCAAAACACGCTTACAGGTAGACGAAGGCATGCACCATGCAACAATCATACCAAAGTCCCACCTATATGTACAACATGGATATTTCTGAAAAGATTTAAGCATGGGGGTACATTTGTTAGCCTCTGGTTTGAAAACACGAGTGCAGTCATGTAAGCACCTATACTGATCTTAACATTGTTCTTCTAGAATTTAATTCTAAAATAGTTGTACCAATGTCTCTTCATTCGTTAGTAAATAATCTGCACCTCAGTTGTCACTGCAAAACTTCGGACAAAAATTATTGATCACTATGAACTTTGGGAGTGTCTATTCACACTGCTACCATATATCAACTTTTGCAACGACTATTCACATGACTGCCATGTGCCCACAACAGAAGAGACTACTGCTATCTCCACGGTGACCGGTGAATACATTAGAGATGAGTCCAATAACATAAATAAATTTCTGGTCAGGATGGCCAACTACTTGAAAGCCAACAAAGACACCAAGTCTAATAAATCAGCCCCCAAACCTACATTTGTATTAATGGGTGGTTATCCATCAAACCCATTGAAGGTTTGGAGACCCAAATTATCAAACACCAAAACAACATAAAAATGGAAACTATCTGATTATCTTTTCTTTACTGTGCATTAATACTTGGGGGGGGGGGAGGGGGGTAAATGAGCACAGTGAAGGTTAAAATTAAAATAAGAAACATTTTATAAAGTAACTACAGTATGTTAACTAGTTGAATTAGAAATACAGCATATGATGGTTAACATGAAAAAAAAGCCACTTATTTGCAAGTCATTGTGGGTAATTTTCTACATGAAATTATGGATGTAACTGGTACAAGATGCTCTTATATTTGTGTTAACTGCTGGGGTAAAGCAGTAAAAGCCAATGTTGACAGAAAATAAGGTGATACTTTTTTGTATATCAATGGCTATGACAAATCTTTTTGCAGGGATAGGGAAACAAAAGGAGGTGAGATCCTTGCGTATGTTGAAACTGGTACTGTTGCAAAAAGGGAAGACCTAGAAATGCAGGAAATAGAATCCATCTGGGTACAGATTACTCTATAAAAGCAACACCATACAAAGTTGGTTTATGTACAAACCCATCATCAAATACTGACTCATAAGAATATTTTAAACTTCAATAAAATTTTAAGTGAAAAAAAGGAATTTTACATCAAAGGTGGCATAAAAAGAAACCTTCCCAATAATCAAATAAAAAAGAATTAGATGGATTTTACTGCATCTTTAGGTATGGAGCAACTGGTAAATAAACCCACTGGAGAAGCACATACCTCTAAAACATCTATAGACTAATACACAAGAAAATGTTGTGAAGTAAAGGTTCCTAAAACTGGTCAATAGCAAATCAAGATATCCATAAACCCATTACTAATAGATCTTTTCAAAACTCTGATACTACTCAATTCTTGAAAGATCTGAAATATATTCAATGGAATATGGTCAAAATCTTTGAAGATATTGATGTTTTAGGTACTTGGATTGATCTTTTCATGGAAACGGTAAATCAAACATGCTCTGTTAAAAATGTGCAAGATAAAAAAAGACTGCCATCTAGGTTGGATCACCCCAGAAATTATAGATGCAATGAAGAGGCCATCTAAAATCTGGTGGCAATCAAACTGAATATAAAATTGTAGGGAATAATGGTAACAAGCCAAATGAGCAAACTCCACAAAAGTGCTGGATAAAAAGAGAAATAACCCAAAAGCTACCTGATTTTTTTTTTTTACTCAGTTTGGTACAGGGAACTGTAAAACTTAAATGTTCTCCCTCAGTCATAAGACCAAAACAAAAATGAATGTTTCCTATTGCACTGGTTTTTAAAATGAGTAGGTAGATAGGGATTTTTTAAAAATTATATATAATGATTAGTATATATAATGTACTGAACACTTCAAGTACTGGGCTAAACTGACTCAATTAGATGCACAAACTATTCTGGGAATTAAAAAAAAAAATTAATTTTTTTTTATTTATTCTTTTTTTAGCCTGAGGGAAAAAAGTGCCAGGGTTGGCAATGAAAAACACGGACAGTAAACCAACCAGACAAACACATAATATTTTTTTGGCCTAAGGGTATTAATACTGATTATCCAAATGACATCACATATATTTTGAATGTCTTTTTTTTGTTTGTTCAAATTGCTGAAAAACCTCAAGAACCTAAAATTTCCACTGATTATCAAACTCATTTTTGTTCTAAAAATACTCCCCAATGACAAAGTTTAAAAATTCAGAAATAAGTCCTCAATTTGTGTTAAAGTGTGTTTCAAAAATGGATGACTGTAAAGCCACAGGACTTGATATGAATGGACCAAAGGTGACTAAAAGCATCAGCATCTGCCATAGTAGCTGTTTTATCTGCATTCATAGTACATTTGCAGAGACTTGGAAAACTGCCAAGGTAACTCCACTGTGTAAAGATGAAATAGGTACCTGATTCTTTTATCAACTATTCGAACACTTATGATCTTATCTATGAAATCAGTCTGGCTTTTCAACAAAATCACTTGTGTGGAACTCCACTCATATCTATGACTGATAAATAGCTACTAGCATTAGATAAAGGAGAAATGGTTGGCATGGTAATGGCTGAATTTCGTAAAGTGTTTGATCCTGTAGACCATGATATTTTGCATGTAAAACTGCAAATTTATCACTATAATGAAAAATCCCTAAACTGGTGTGTTTCTTACTTAAATGATAGTGACAAGGAAGGTCTAAATGGCCACCTTTCTGAAAGGAAAAATATTAATTGTTGAGTACCACAGAGCTCTTTTATTCACTCTATTTATTACTAACTTACTTCTTAAGCAAGGAAATTCAATTTCTTCCGCTGACCTCCATGCAGATGACACTTTACTATCAGTCAAGTTAAACCACAAATTAACTTAAAACTAACTTTCTAAATGCTCATAAAAGACTTAAAGCAAAAAGCAAGGAAAACAGTATTATAAATACAGAGAAAAAGACCAACTAGTTACAATGAAACAGTACAGAGCAAGGCAAGATAGTGACAAACTCCAAGTTCTACCCAGAATATGACCTATCATGACGAAATTCTTGGTATATTTGCAGATAACAATCTTACATGGTCTATTCACATTAATATGTTTCAAAAAGGGTTAATTCTTACCTTTGGCTACCTAAGAAAGTCTGAACATTCATTCCATTTCAGTATAGGGTAATCTTTTATAACAGTTTAATTCAACTATATTTGGACAACTGTAATGTAATTTGGGGTAATGACTCAAACTCAAACATAACAAAAACTTTTAAGACTCCAAAAGAGGGCATGACATTTAATTCTAGGCCAATGTAAGACAATTTTCTGGACACAATGAACTGTATAAAAACTTTACCAATATATAAATGAATATTCATTAAAATGACCAAATTTATGTATAAAGTGTCAGAGAAAAGTCATTCCCATCTACCGATGCAACAAGGAGATTCTTACAGTACTCCAAATTTGAAGTCTGTTAGAAGTACAAGTATATTATACTCAAGTAAACAACAGAATTGTTAAAAAAAGAACTTTCATTATACTGATCCAATGATATGGAACATTATTCCCAGGACATGAAGCATTTGCTTTCATAATCAACATCTTAACTCATTAACCCCCTACTTCTGAATCCATCCAGTTAAATCTGCTTCCATGAGATTTCCGTTTAGCCTGATGCCTAGTTGTGTTAGAAATGTCGTTTTTCATTGGCTATTTCACTTGCACATGTGAAGAAGGGCAAAAGCTGGAGGTTTGGGGGGATTTTTTTGGCTTATTGGACCCATTTTTTTCATGTCCTGGCAACTTTTTACTTCAAATCCCCAGCTTATCACACTTTTTGCAAAGGTGTGCCTGTCTTTGTGCAGTTCAGACTGGCCTGCCTAAGATCTGAGGCCAAAAAGTCGAAAATCCAGACACAAAATCCATTTCCTGCTTGAGGTAAATGTTTGGTTTTTAAAAAAAATCAAGTCTCAAAAAGTATATTTTTCCCTATGTATTTTGTAATGAGAGTAGAAAGTCAAAATTATGTGGTATCATTGTAGAGCTACATCTGTTTTCTTGTAATACCACCAACTCTGGTGTATCTTAAATGACCATGACACTATAGAGCTCAAACATAGGGTACTAGCTCCTGACACAAAAACATGGCATTAGGGATTAATGAGTTAAATGGATAAAATGTTAAAGGCATTAAGCAGGTCTAAATAATATAAATATCTCCTGTGTTCTCTGCGTATTCATCTTTATACAGATGAAATTTTCAATACAATATAGTTTTTTTGGCTTATTATTTTTTGGGCTTTTTGGCTTAACATTGTTCCCACGACTGGATTAAGGTGGCAGGAGGTCCTGGAGCAATTGAAAAAAGGACCTTCCCTCTTACCATTTAAACTGTGTTACCCCTTTCTCCATTTGCTCCACCTTTAATCTAGCCTTGATTGTACCAGTTTTACCTGCAATGACTTTAAAAAAATGCTCAAACAGGTACAAGGAAGATGTACAAATAGCTTTCAGTAAATTATATATGCCTACAGCCTTCTGTAGATCATGTACATAGCAGCCATGTGAATAGTCTTTCTCAGGTAAAGTACACAGTAATCATGCAAACAGCTCCTGCCATTAACTTTTACAACAGCAAAGTGGAACTAAATTGTGTTTGTGTGTGTGTGTGTGTGTGTGTGTGTGTGTGTGTGATTTGGATTTTTAACTTAGCTTTAACAATTTTTCAGTCATATCATTATGATGGCTGCAGTGAGGCAGTTTACAGTGATGTCTAGCACTGGGGAACCATGCCACAGACATGCAGCATCATGTCCCACCGGGTCACATTATCCTGACCCCAAGCCGACCAGTCCTAACACTATCCTCTAATTAAATATTCACTGTTCTTCTATAATTTAATACTAATATAGTTGAAGTAAAATCTGGTCAATCCTGATTACTGAATGTTCTGCACCTTAAATGTCACTTTTTGATCACTGTGGACTTTTACAATGGTTGCCAAGTACTAAACTGGGTCAAGAAATGAGCAGTCAGGTCTTAGTCCAACAATATGAGATGTCTCACTTAATATTTATGTTGTTAGTGCAACGTCTTACTGCCTAAACAATGACCTTGTGTAGAGTGTTCTACAGTCAACTTACAGTGAAAACAAGATGTCACATTTTCAGGAATATCTCACACTTGGCAGTGACACTCTCCACAAATTTAAGTCTAATTGATATACAGTCATTATTCTGATGGAATCAAAATCTGACACTAGCAAACGAACACATTTTCATGTTCCAATGACATAATTTCAGCTGGCTGAAATGCGATGGAAGCTGAGAATGCTGAAATCAAATATGTTGAAGTATGTTTGTTTAAAGAAAAAAATAAAAATAAACTAATAAAAATAAACTACTGTATTTACTGCATGTTTTCGGATGGCAAAAAATAATTACTATTTTTGTTGTCCGAATACATATTAAATTCTTTAATTAGGTGTCCGAAAACAAATGGAAAGATAAATTTGTGCCACCCACCCACCCCCCACGTCCGTAACAAAGTTACCGTTAGCTCACATGATGACGTGCTGCCATGAAGTAAAACAAGTATTTTGTCTAACACCACGGAAAGGATAATGAATGAAAAACAGGCATTACTTGCCTATTTTGTCTATTTGACACATGTCCATCCACCAGAAAACTCAGCCATACATGTATTAGAGCCACGATTGTGTGCGTAATTTCCAAAAGAACCGACATATTAGTAATCTTGCAACCTACAGTTTAACCCTCTGCTAATCAGTGATCATTAAAATCTACCTTACAAACACACACAAGCTTTATTTCTGTGTAATTAAGATATTAATACAAACTAAATAAAAAGATTTTTGAATTATAATTCTGAAGATATTTATGACAGAAACATTTTAGTATTGAGAGTTTAAATACCAGTACATGTATGATGGCTAATCTTAGAGGCTCCATATGGGGTGAGTGTTGTGCGCATGCCTAGGAAGGGTGAAAATAACAAGCAAGTTGCAATATACAAGTCGGCGTGATTAATATGTTGGCATTTTTTTAAAAAAAGGTGATCTATTTGTTGTGGTTCTGTTTTGTTTTTTTTGTTTTTTTTTCCACCTAGCCAAGGGTAGCTTCAAAATGACCAGAGCTTGCTGACTGGAAACAATCGAATGCTCAAAGATTGTTCTGATGCATGTCGGAGATTTCAGGGTGTCTAGGTGATAATTGTTAATAATATAACTTGTGGGATTTCTCTGAGAGGTTTGTTCGGAAATAAAAGGCAGACATCTGGATTTCGTTAAAATAGCACACGATGTACCGAACATGTAGTACCCACAATCAATATTTATCGTCTGCAAAGAGGTTTATTACCTGTAGAACAATAACTATGTTTAAACCGTGGTACATAATGCCTCAGGGATAAGGGGTCTGTTTTGTTGCATGATGCCAATGAATTTACTAATCCATACCGACTCTTTGATGTATTGTTTAATGTTATAAAGCAGAGGTCATGGTTTCTAATCAAAGCCATAACTGTCACACCTGCTTGAAGTTTAAACCGTGGTACATACCCGGTAATGCCTCAGGGAAGTTCATAGAAGTGAATGATCACATTAAATAACTGGCAACCAAATGAAGCAAACTTAGTATCAGTTAAATTAACGGCAAACACACTGTGAATTTTACTTTAAAATGACACAGCTGATCTTCTTAGATTGTGTCCGAAAACATAAGTTGTACAAAAAAAGTATAGTGAAGCAGCATCCGAAAATACCAAGGCATTTAAATGTTATATTTTTAAAAAAAAAAAAACGTGTCTGAAAACAAACAGTGTCCGAAAACATACAGTAAATACGGTAATACTGAAGAAAGTGTTCAGATAGCTTCATTTCGTTCAATATACTTATGATCCTTCTAACCAATTTCAGCATCCCATCTTCCATCACATTCCAAGCCACTCCAATGAAGGTCATCGGAACTTGAAAATGTCCATTTGCTTGTGTGAGAATTTGAATTTATCACAGTAGGTAAAGTCTGCCTAAATCAACATGAATTTAATTTGTGAAAAACCAATTTGGCCTCTAATTCCAATGTCAGTCGACATAAGAACACGCTATACATGGCCGTTATTTAGCAGTAAGATGTCACACAACATATATATCAAGTGAGATGTCTTACACTGTAGGACACTAACATCAATAACAAGTGAGGCATCTTACATCATAGGACTAGTCAATCTAATCATCACAATATAGGGTAGCATTAATTTCTTTGGAACATGTGAAGCTTTTATTATGACATCACTGCTCACATCAGTCACTGCATAATACATTTAAGCTAACATTATCCAAAATGTCATTGCACCTTAATACTAAGTTTGATGTATCTTCTGGGTATTTATCTATTACCTTCCAAAGGAATATAGATACAATCAGATCCAAATAAGTGAATAATCATCATTTAAAGGTATGTGTGATCAAATTCTAAAAGATCACACCCATTTTACTGAAATAGTTGCCACCGATCACATACATGACCTGTATGACTATTACTATCAAAATGTTGAAGCTGTTTGCCACTGATTTCGTCCTTTGTATTTTCTGTAGGCATTTACATCATGATCTTCCAAGGGATAGTGATTGTTGATTGTTAAGCAGCAAAATAACAATAGCTATTCAATGGAATGTGTACTTACATCCTCAAAAATGACACCTATAGTTGAAACAGTAGGTATCGAATGCCTACACCATCTGTATAATTTGTAATTTGGTGGCAAGCGATAGTCTCACAAGTTGGCCCCTGTCAAATATTAACTTGAGGTTATGGTGTCTTTTTCAGCTGTTACTGATTACTAATTAAAGATAGGGCCATATTTATGAACTAGATGTTTTGGGCTTGTGTTGTTCTTGAAACTGATATGAGGCATGTACACCTCCTATTGTTACTTTACAGTATGTAGAAAGTGAAATACCAATAGTCGGCTAGGAAGAAGAGCTAGCCACCCATGGCAGTAAACATTGATTCAGGACAAGTAGATTATCTTAAAAACAGCTTCGATGGCAACTATTTTGAACTGCATCAATCTCTTTAGTACACAATGTTTTGCAGAATTATCACCAAGGAAAAGGGCTTGTGTTTGCACTGTGAGCATCACATGGTGTCCAAAATGATCTTCGGATGTGAATGATGCAGGTATAAATTTGGGGGTGGGATGAAAAAACTTATTTTGCTATGAACTGCCATTGATTTGTCTGGTCAAGTGAATATTTTATACTTTGTTTTAATATAGCTATCCAAAAATATGGACCTTTCTGACCTCACTTGTGTATTTTATTATGATTTTGTTTGTTCCTGGCAGGTGAATGCAGCATTAAATTTGTGAATAAAAACTGTCCCTTGTACCCTTAAATTTTACTGAAATAGTTGGTACCAAACACACACATGACCTGTATGGCTATTACTATCAAAATTTCCACGCTGTTCATTCATTTTGTCTTTTATATTTTCTTAGCGCTATTGTATCATGATCTTCCATGGAATATTGATCGACGAGCGAAATAAAATGAATCGCCATTTAAAGGAATGTGTATTTACATCATCAAAAATGACACCTATAGTTGAAACAGTTACCGAACGACTACATAATCTGTATGATTTGTACTTTACGAGTGTTTGAGAATGATCATTGTCACTTGTGCTTGTGTTCTTGACTACACCGTTAAGCGGAGAAATACACTTGGCATGAAACATTCTGTACGGAATTGGCTTAAGATAGTTACCTGAAAAGCCTGCGGTTATCGTAGCACAAGCATGTCAGTGAAGCCATACTGATCAGACATGCGATGACAGATAAATACAGCTGTTAGTTGACCCCCACCCACCAACTTTCTTTCTCGACTAGTAGAAATGAGTTAAGAGTAATCTCCCATACGTTACACAATTTTGTCGAATGTGCACGTTTCGTAATTGTCGTTGTGAAATGCAGGCAACATTTCTATTACGCGTGTGGTAATGTTAACACTTACTAAGAATTTTGATGCATTTTTAGCTCGCTTTACTTTGACTTCATCTTAAGGTCTACACAGAAGACATTTTTCAAGATGGCGCTGGTATCTCATTAATATTCATAACAACACCCGGTTAAAAAAAAAAAAATAGCCCCTGGCAGTGTCAAAAATTCTTTCAAGCTTTGCAAAAGTAAAGCTATCGCAGATAGAATACGGCATAATCAGGGTATCTTTTATGGATCAAGATAAAATCAGTGTGCATACAGATGTCACGTGAACATGACACGCAAGTTGTTGAGATCGTAAAACTTAAGTTGTTGAGATCTTAAAACATAAGATCCATAAAAGTTTAGACCAAATGCTAAACGTTAAATGAATGTTTGTTTCAGTTTTTTCTTTAACAACAAAGATAAACCTATTCACTTCAAAATTTAATAAATTAAAACTAATATTTAAGCAGAGGATATGTAACCTGACATTGTGCAAGGGGAATAACCTCAAAATATAGTTCCACGATCACTTTTATGGGTTGTTTCCCTTGGACTATATCACGAAGAGACATCCTTCACACATTTACGTACATGTGTTTTCTAAATGTTACTGAATATATGATTAAAATTAATCAATATATGATTGTCGTGTAAGCTGTATGGACAACACGGGAAACGTAATGTTAAAAATATCCATAGGTTGAAACATACACTCTAACTGACAGATAAACCTACAGTCACTGACCCGGACCTACAATGACTAACCTACGTCGACACCTACTGACCATCACCTACAGATGGATGGACCAGCACCGACACTAACATAAAAGGGGGATATCAAAATGGGGTGAAATAGAAAATCAGCTCTAACATGCAACTCATATAGTATCAAATATATTATGAGTAACTGGATGACCTACTGAGAGCCAAATGGGAATTAAAATTATGATGTTGGTTAACATGTAAAACCAAAAGAAACTTTGAAGTGTGAAAGACAGAAGAAAGGGAGTGAAAACAAAACAGGACATTTTGGCAGAGTTAAAGCATTGGAGGCAAATGTATCTAATTTAGCTAAAACCAAACTAAAGAAACATTCACATGCCAGAACTTCTAAACCTTCAATGATTACATCCACACTCACCACCAGTGAGATGCATTCTGCAGCAGCGCTTACTAATACCGCTATCAAGACAGCAACAGTGGTAGCAGGAAGATGAGGACTTGGCCGTAGAAAGGGATTGAGACAGTTAAAGCTGATGATGTCAAGTCAAAGTTTTGTCATTAAGAAAAATGCCCAGTAGTCCTTCTCAGGGCCACTTTTATCTCTTAGAAAAGAGCTACTACTCATTAATTGCCAAATCAAGTAAAACTTTAATTCCTTCGCCATGATTTATGGTATGCATGTGTTCGAGTGATGAGGTATATTATAAATACTAAATATCAAAACAAAGAGACACTTGTTTTTGGTATATTCTCTGTGAATATGAATCACAATAACAATTTAATACAACAGCACAAAGGTTCAGTTTCTGCTTTATTTCACTAACTCTTTTTTCTGATTTCTTCACTGATATGGATTCTCCCTCTTCACTGCCTTCATGTTGTCTTACCTCCTCGCATTTCTTGATGGGTATAAACTCTTCTGTTTCAGAAGAATTCTTCTCCTCCTGCTTGTAGTCTTTTTTTTTCTGAGGATACTATGAAGACCAATATGCATTTTGTTGACAATCAATACCAGTATCTTTACCTTTGTCTCTTTATTTCTCCAGTTTTTTCCTTTTTTGGACATTCTGGAGTGCTATTTTAACAAACCCATAGGTTTACATTAGGTGATCCATGAGGGATCATGGGAAATTCTATATTAAAATGGTATATATGTTTGACATTATATCATGTATTATAAGGACAAAAGTGTTTATAGGGACAAGGAAAATTGTAATGTTACAATTGTTAAGGGAAAAAGGGTCGGCAGTTTATATGCATATGGGAAAATGAATATTTAAAATGACTTAGGGAAAAAGTGTAGACAGTTATAGGGACATGGGAAAATATAATGTAAACAATTTTATCTGCAATCCAGCACATGCCTGTACTATCCAATACATTACTCTACTTTCCAATACACAACATATAACACTCTTTTTGATTACTATCAGAACACACATCCCTATACTCCAGCACCCACTTTATGATTACTATCCAAACATACACCCCTGCATGGTGAAATTTAAAGAGTTTAAGTCTCAAGTGCCACCCAAGAAGGCAGCAGGTTTCATTACAGATTTTCTGTGATTCCTTTAGAGAAACTGAAACAACAATGCGCATCTAAAGAAGAAGATCATTTGAGACTTCATCCTTCATGACAGTTTGAAGACTACTGTTTGAATTGACTTTAGTACACCGGCAGAATGAACACCATCCAAAGTCATCAACAAAATTCAACACATCCAACAATTCTATGACAATTAGAACATGACCTAAGGAAAAGACACTCTTCACATGACCCACGTTTCACCTGCAAGTGGTAGCAGATGGCACAGAAAAAGTGTTATTCATGGATGAAATTTTCAGTCCTAAATGCAGTATCATCCAAATTAACAACTGAAATGATCAGATGTGCTTAGTCCGTGCTATTGTTGTGGGTCAAACATATGCTGAGAAAAATGAGACTGCAAAATGGAAATGATCATGGTAGTGCATTGGAAAATCTGACAAAAGCCAAACAACAAAACGAAGCAGAACTCCTTTTGCAGGAGGTGGGCATTTCCAAAGAGACCACATGTGGCATTCCTGAAATTCAAAAGCTTTAAGATGTGTGTGTTGGCCTTGCTATACATTGAAAGTATCCCCTCAAGTAATTCGTGGAGCTCTCATGTTTCAAGGGCCAGATTTCCCAGATGGAAAATACATTTTTCTCAAAAGCATTTCCATGCCATTACCAGTATCACAGGATTTATAGGATGTGGATGCTACTGCAAGAAATGTGACCAAGGCTTTTGTAGTTGGGAGCAACACATTCATTGTGGAAATGGATGTCAGGGCTGTTTATCATACAAGGCCTGCATTCCTGAAGGAAAAGAACAAGTTCATTGTTGACTTGCAAGTGAACATTTGCCAGTCCCACTTATAATGAACAACATCACACGAAACAAGTTCAAAAACAGCAATGTACTTGCAAATTATTGAGATTTTGTTCCACTTGTGGACATCTTATTTGAACCAATAATCCAAAGACACATTTGCCCATGAGATGCCATTTTATGACCCAATCATGGACTTTCAATATCAATGTTACATTCAAAAACATAAAAATGACCTCTAGGAAAACTTCAGGGAACACCAAACCAAGGAAAAAATGAACCAAGTGGGTTTTATCTAGTTTTGACTTTGAACATATGCAAGAGATTGGCATGCACATGCCTAATTTTTTCACTATTCATCATGTTTGTGAGAAGTGCATACCAGAACCTATTTTTGTTCTAATGTCTGATAAAACTTTCATACATATCATACTTTGACTGATTTTGCCGAATGGATCTTAGACCCTACTGATGACATTTGGAGAGATTAGCATTATGGGGACTGCTATTGATACGCTAAAGACATGCATCAAAATTTCTCGGGTTATGACAAACATTTGAATGCAAACATTTAAAATGTTGTATTCACCTGTTTTTCTTCACAATTGCTCATCAAGAGAGGGTTGATTTTTATTCTAAAAAGCTCTTGTAAAATTTCTAACAGTTTCCTCTATCCAAACAGTAGACAACTGTATCCAAATGTTATCAACTGGGCATGGTTATCCAGTTACAGTAGACAACTGTATCCAAATGTTCTCAACCGAGAATGGTTATCCAGTTTACAGTAGACAACTGTATTCAAATGTTGTCATGGTTATCCAGTTTACAGTAGACAACTGTATCCAAATGTTGTCAACCAGGCATGGTTATCGAGTTTACAGTAGACAACTATATCCAAATGTTGTCAGCTGGGAACTTTGACTATTTATAGTCATAATGAGCCAATCAGAATTGAAAATTTAGTTGTTTGGTTAAGTTCATGCATTGCCATTAAGCTGAGTATAGCAAAAGAACAGAGTTCAGTAGTGGGAGAATGTGCCATGAAGCTGAGAACAGAGTTCAAAAGTGATAGAAAGTGCTCATACAGTGGCCAACTGACAGTATATGTGTTCCCAATAGACAGACTAAGCAATGCCCATAAAAACCAAATGGAAGGTTAAAGATGCCAAAGCTTGGAAGGAATAGTTAGCCAATGGTGCCAGAAGTAAGAGTGTATGTAATAGTTAGCCATGGAGTATTAGTGTATGTTATAGTTAGTCAGGGAGTATGAGTGTATGTAATAGTTAGCCAGGGAGTATGAGTGTATGTAATAATTAGCCAGGGAATATGAGTGTATGTAATAGTTAGCCAGGGAGTATGAGTGTATGTTATAGTTAGCCAGGGAATATGAGTGTGCATAATAGTTAGCCAAGGAATATGAGTGTATGTAATAGTTAGCCAGGGAGTATGTATGTAATAATTAGCAAGGGAGTATGAGTGTATGTAATAATTAGCCAAAGAGTATGAGTGTATGTAACAGATAGCCAGGGAGTATGAGTGTGTAACAGTTAGCCAGAGAGTATGAGTGTATGTAATAGTTAGCCAGAAAGTATGAGTTTATGTAACAGTTAGCCAGGGAGTATAAGCAGACTTGGCTGGTTGTGTGTGCGAAGTGCGTGATGCACACAGGCGCCTTTTTCATTTCCTGTTCGTTTTATTTGCAATTTATTCAAAAAAAATTTGGAAAGGTGCCAAACATTCATCGCACACACAAGAAAAACACCAGGCACCGGGCCTGAGTATAAGTGTATGTAATAGTTAGCCAGAGAGTATGAATGTATGTAACAGTTAGCCAGGGAGTATGAATGTATGTAACAGTTAGCCAGGGAGTATGAATGTATGTAACAGTTAGCCAGGGAGTATGAATGTATGTAACAGTTAGCCAGGGAGTATGAATGTGTAACAGTTAGCCAGGGAGTATGAATGTATGTAACAGTTAGCCAGAGAGTATGAATGTATGTAACAGTTAGCCAGGAGAGAATGAGTATATGTAATTTATGGGTTATTATAAAGAAGTACTGATGATTTTTAGTCATGAAGTGAACAATGTAATGGGTGTTATAAAAATAGTTAAGCTCTGGCTTACATAAACTTAATAACTAATCTTTATTCAAATATTATGATTTAATGCATTTATGAGCTGTTTCTGTGATCAAATGAAACTGTACTCATCAGTTCATGGTAGTTATTTGTCTTGATTGAGCTCAATGTACTCATCAGTTCATAGTAGTTATTTGTCTTGATTGAGCTCAAGTTCCATAGAATCTTGAATGAGACCATGTGATACACAAAGTAAATACACGAGTGTGGATGGTGGCATTAAAATACACAAACTGAATACATGAGTGTTGGATGGTGGCATTACAATACACAAACTGAATACACTACTGAATACACTAATGTTGGATGGTGGCATTACAATACACAAACTGAATACACTAGTGTTGGATGGTGGCATTACAATACACAAACTGAATACACTAGTGTTGGATGGTGGCATTACAATACACAAACTGAATACACTAGTGTTGGATGGTGGCATTACAATACACAAACTGAATACGCTAGTGTTGGATGGTGGCATTACAATAGTAAGTGAACACTGTCTGAAGAGCTTAAACAATCTATACAGTATTAACAACTTGAGTCATTCTGATCTTACTATAAAATCGTAACCTATCCACTGAATTTAAATCTCCATTTAGTTCTTGTAGAAAAAAATATCTTTACATATGTCACAGAATTGTGTATATTTATTATGTATATTTGGAATAAATATACTCAGATTTCGTTTCTGTGTGCAACATTACCTGAGGGTGGTTTATTTATATTGTACATTATTTCGATGTAGTGAGATCGGTTCACTCCATTCTGCACGAACAAAGTGCTTACAGTGGGAAAACTGAGATACCTTGAGCTTACAGGCCATGCATTGCAACATAGCCAGTGTACTTAGAGGCTCATGGTAGATTCTAAATTCACATTACAAAAGGTCTTGTCAGTGAATGGTCCACTTTACAGCACAATATCTCCAGCTGTAGCAGTATGTGAATTGTAAAAATTTATTTTCCTATCTGTATTATAGGATGGAATTGTTTTATTCTAATATTTATTCTGGATGTTAGGTAGTTCCAACTTGTGTCATATAATGCAATATTATTATATTTATTATATTCTGTTTTCAAGTTGACCAGTATGTAATTGAACAGAAGGATTGTATTCACGTTAATGTTGCATGTATTAAGGGACAAGAGAATGTAACTTCAAGCTCTATAAGTTTCTCATCAGATACAGGTTCAGATGTGAACCTGATTATTATAACCTTATACAATGGTCCCGATGATGTGATTTTTATAAAATAATCAATTCCACTTACGTGCATGCATTATGTACGTCACTGCATGTTATACATGACCATGTCACAGATATTACATGGATTTCATTGTTATATTTTCCACTGAAAGGGAAGAAGGGCTAAGAGGGGTGAAGGGCTTTAAGGAGTGAAGGGCTCAAGGAGTGACAGAGTGATAGAACAATAGTGACAGAGCTATGCTGCATCTTTGATGTGTTTGCACCATACTGAAGGTGTTGTTTTAGTCATGGTGTGTTAATTTGGGTTGCTATATACCTGCTGTGCTGCTGTTGGTGATAATGTTTGCCTGGAGGAAGATTATGGTTTTGTCATGGTGAGGGACCAAAGCTTTGGGACCAACAGGTCTGGTTCTACTAATCCTTATGCAGACTTGGAGGGGTGGACCATTTACGGTGGCTCCTTGATCATACAGCATAGCAGTGGGGCTGGAACTACCTTGTGGTTGTGAACTGGATGCCACAAGATATGTCACAATTTATATTAAATCATTTTCACTATCTGAGTGAAACCTTATCATTATTTTGAAATTCATGTATCATTGCTTGAGTAATTAATCATTGTTTCTTTTTTGTGTTCAATTTTTGTTTAATTTCAATTCATTTATTATTGTTGACTATTTGTTTTAAATTACATATTACAATTCATTCCAGTTAGGAACCGTATCATTTTTCGTTCTATCAGTTATTTAACTCGGTGTGCATCATTATGTTAAAAATCCAATGATGGAGTTCATGCACACAAGTTTGGTGTAGGGATGTTCTACCTTGAATCATATATAAATATAAACATCTTATTTTTGTTATCATTCTAAGTGTCTTCATTGTAATAATCTGACCCCAACCCGGTTCATCTTGTTACAACATCATTGTTTAAAAATAATGAAAATGAGATTCTCATCATACACCCCAATGACTTACCCAAACCTGAAAACTACAGATTTTTAATTTGATTTACCCAAACTTCTCCCCATTCCATGTGAAAACTACAGATGTTTAACTTGATTTACCCAAACTTCTCCCCATTCCATGTGAAAACTAAAGATTTTGAACTTGATTTACCCACACTTCTCCCCATTCCATGTGAAAACTAAAGATTTTTAACTTGATTTACCCAACATTCAAGATTCACCGCAAATCAACTGTAAATATAGCTATCGTTTGGAAAGCCATCATCAGTCATCTTTAGTAATTGGAACTAATACTTATGTATACTACATTTTGCTACTTGCATTAGCACTACACCTTATTCAACGTAGATAAAAACATTGGGTGTGTATTTCAGAATACCAATAACATATTTACAAAATGATATCTGTACAGCTTCTGTCAGTTGCTGTAAAAAAGTAAAACTTCTGACCCATAATACAAAACTGGCACTATTTTAGTATCAAATATCTGAAATCAAGCTTTTGTAGACAGTTTTCCAAAACGATTTAATCTAGTCATCAGACTGTAAACTGCCTTTGCTGCTTGCACTGAAATTTTTTTTTACATGTATACAAGTTTTTGATGACACAACCAAGCTACTAATAATAAGACGTCTCTATCAGGTTTTCACCAAAACGCCAACTTTAATATCCTGTCAGATATCCCCTTTTTCTGAAATACTGCAATTTTAGTCTTCTCCAGATTTATTTTTTGTTTCCTCATGTTGCAGCATTCCTTTAATTTGTTTATAAAATTCTTTGAAACTGAAGAGCAGTTTTGACAAAGGTAACCAAGTCATCTGCATAAAACAGTGCAAATCAAAGAACAAATTCTAATGTGATAATGATATTCTGGTCATAAATTTGTGTCTTTATGTCATTTAAAAACAATTAATATAAAACTGGTAATACAATGAAACCTTGCCAAACACCAACCAGACTGTTAAATATTTTTGTGAATTTATTTGCCATTTTCATGCAAGCTTTGACATTTGCATATATGACTTTCAATGCCTTATGCATTTTAGTCCTTGTACACCTCTACCTCGATAACTCATGCACAACAGGGTCCAAAAATAGATTGCACATAAACAAGGGCACAAGTTACTGAGGGACATCTGAAAAATAAGAATTGATGCAATCCATGCTAGACAAAAGCATGGGGGGGGGGGACTGGGCTGTTTAATGGATGAATATTCATGTTATAATCACTTTGAGAATAATTTTGTCAATAAGTGCTTTTCTAATGAAGTTGATCATTATTCAGTATAAATTACATTTAATTTTCAGATGACCAACATCTGAAAGATTGTTAACATTATTCCAACTAGTTTTAACAACCTTCATGTGTATGCGAAAACATTTGTGTATTGCATCACTAAATTTTGTTATTGTTGATTAGTCTGGTTCCCTGCTTGTTATGGTCTCACTGGATAGTTTCGTATTTTGACACCTCCCTAATTTTTAAGGTAGAAGGCATGAACCTAATTATCATAAGCCTAGCATTTATAAATTCACACAGAAGCTAAATCTGTAATGTGGTTTAGATTTACTTTGAGTTAGGCTTGAAAATGGGTTGGCTTGTTTGGTGACTGCCTGTCACAGTTAGACTAGCATTGGAGATCAAATGCGTAACTTGGGCTGCAAATGAATAGCCGACTTGGCTTACGTATTTATGTATGTCTGCTACAGAGGTAAATATCTAAAAATCGAGATGGTTGAGAGGGTGATGAATAGTATGCTAATTTGTTATAGTACTAGTGAACTTTATTCATGCATAAGGCACATACTGATTCTTTTAGCCGCCTTGTCACAGGAAAATAGTCAAAATAGCTCTTTGCTGTCAAAAATGAATGTAAAAAAAGAGGGGTTGGTGGCAGTGTTGGTTCAGTATAAAAGCCACCAGTTGTATAAGGAATTAACCTGATTGCGACAGACAAATTCTCACATGCATGCTTTCTACAAAAATCATTAGTTTGTTTTTATTTGTATCTTCAGTGTAAAATTATTCTCATTTTTCTGCAATTGGTCATTGTCGGATGAAAATTCACCAGAGAAACTGTCCAGTGAGACCTATGGTATAGGCCATTTCATGGTTATTAACTACCCCTGAAAACACCAGAGGGCGTCTCGGTGCAACTCACTTCCGGATAGTTCAGTCAATAAAGATGGCAGATACTGTATAGATCAAGAAAAATATGACAGTGGAGGATATAAAAAAGGTATACTTTGAAAAGGCTGAAGAGATTTCTTAAAGAACACAGACAGAATGTGTCAGGCCGTGCACTTGAGTTGAGAGAACATGCCCTGGGAGTGTTGCATCTTGAAATCCCATCAGAAACTACTTTAAAGAACGCCGATCAACGAGAACAAGAGACGCGTGAGATAGGAAAATATACAACACCTCTTGGCGAAACATTACTGGTTAGAGACCAATTCTCGCCGCGTACCAATTGTCACCATATTAATAATAACTCGCGACCGCACACAAAGTTTTGGTTCCTGTTTAAAAAATAAAAAGAGTGATTATAGCTGACAAGCCCGATCAAAAATAAGCATCAGGTAAATATTATTAACAGAGTTATTATTATTATGGCGACAATTGGTACACGGCGAGAATTGGTCTCTAACCAGTACCAAAGCCAGACACTCTCGATGAATGAAGTGACAACGTGACCAAGATTCCTGATTTTTTGAAAGGGAACTATATAATTGTCTTGTTTTAAATACGATCAGAACATTTGACAGAGCTCCCTGCAGTGCTGTGAGGCAGCTGAAAGCTAAAAAATTTATGAGGACAATCATGTACACTCGGTCCGCTAACACAATGTCAGTAATCAGTGTTCACACGCATCTGTGAGATGCCTGGTTATTCCATCCCTCCCAATATTAGATAAAAACAAACATTCCTGATTACCAAGTTTGGATAAGCCTGTCAAAAGTAACCGGACAAGTTCACTCTGCAGATTGCACCAGTCCAGCAGGTAAGTTTCATACAACTTTAAAGTTTTAACTTAAGCTCTTCACTTGAGAGGTAGATAATCATTAAAATTATTTAACATGCAAAATTCGTAAATTATAATTACAGCAACATCTGTTCATATTGTCCGTTTATGTTTTTAAAGCTGAACCAGGATTTATATCTTCATGTTGATTCCTTGAATTACCCCCTAACCTCACCCAATTAAAACAAAAACCTGGGAATAAGAATAACAGTAAAATGTCACTACAGATGTGATCCATCACACTATCTGCTATACTTCTGAAAAATTGAGACAGCTTAAATATCAACATATAATGATATTTATTTTTTTGCACAGGAAAGGGGAGTCATGCAATCACATTGCTTCTTTGTTGTATGCCCTTATTGACATCACAGAGAAAAGGAAGGCAGGTAAAATTTCAGCTACATCGTTGGAGTGTAAATGGAATACACCACAGCCTCTGAAACAATCCCCGAAGAAGGCAGAGGAAATGAAGCTAAAAAAAATACTCTGGCACTCTCGAAACTTCATCATACAAAGAGTATTGCCCATCTGGAGAGGGCAGTCCATTAAGTAATTAAGTATTTATCAATAATACTGTCAAAACAAATGAATAAAGTTTGTTGT
The DNA here is from genome assembly GCA_016617855.1 of Megalonaias nervosa. Taxonomy (NCBI): domain Eukaryota; kingdom Metazoa; phylum Mollusca; class Bivalvia; order Unionida; family Unionidae; genus Megalonaias; species Megalonaias nervosa. The sequence goes on along the minus strand of JAECUM010002716.1, from coordinate 76,081 downwards.
TTTGTTTTTTTCATTTTTATGCAGAATAAACTGTTCTTTGCACAATTTTGCATGGATGCAAAGTCAGTCCTGTACAAGTGATGTCTGGAGTGTTGTTAGTGCAGCACAAATTTTGAAAACATCTGATGCTGTTAAATTGCAACTAATTGGCATCACCACTCTCGAGATTAAATTGTCGGTGTCAACGCCAAATGTTAAAAATTTCATTTGAATGCAACAGATGTAATTACTGTCCAGGTCTTGAAAGTTTTGTGAGGAAATATGTTGGGAACTGGTGCTGTCTTTGATGGTCCTGCTAATCCCAGAAAATGATCACTGCATAGTCGTGATGTGGTCTTCAGTCGAAAGTTCTTTATAAAACTCGTTGGCTCCAAATACGTGAACTATTACCATCAGCAGGAAACCTATGCAGTGAAATGGTCCTCATCAACAAACTTTCCGGAGTAACTGGAACAGCTTTTCGCAGAGCAGTATATTTTTCCCATATTGACACTAGTTTGTTGACTTTATGTTTCACTAACCAAGCGTAAAACGGTGCAAAATTCTGAACTATCCGGAACTGGAAAATTTTTGTGGGCATGCACAATGGAGCTAAGGGAGGTAATTTTAAGCGCTACGATCAGTAACTCCGTTGCAACCGTGAAACCCTCTATAGCCAAGTTACAAGCAGGTAGTTTATACTGTAGGTAAGCAGACTACCTGTTGATACACCATGAAACAAGATTCCTTTTTTACAAAAACTAGCGACATTTATTTTTTGTGGAAAAATCGATGTTTTTGTACTTTTCAGTTAGTAAAATATTAATGCCATGATTTCATTGCAAGTAATAGCTAAGCTTCTTCTCATCCTTGAGGATATCTCTAAATGCCAATTCAGGATTTTTCTGAAACTCACTTCTCCACAATGATCCATATCTGTGAAACAACAATCTTTATTTCTTCTCGTGGGTCGGTGGTTCTTTCTGGGGATATCCCAGTTTCTTCCTCCACCATCACTGTTACAGTAGACTGACACATTTTACGTTTGAATACAAGAGGGCACATTGCATTTATGATCATTACACTTATATCCAACAAAAAGATAGAGCTAAAAAACAAATTTCACTTGATAAAAGGCTTATTAATTGGTTTTTATTTGTTAAAGTGCTGACTTCAGTAGGCGTAAGTGACATTTTCATTTATCGAAATTTCATTGAATATCATTACTTACAGTATTCTAAGAATGTCATTTGGAAACAAAATGTAAAAAATCAATGACTTTTTATTAAAAGTAGACTATTTCATAATACTGATTAAAATTTCCTTGTCCTATCTACAGTTTTCAACAATACAATGAGTGATATATCGAAGTTTCAGTTACCAATTGTGATGGCGATTTTCTTCAAATTCTACAAATAAGGGTCAATTTTTGGGATAATTTCCAGTTTTAAAAAAATGGGATCCATGTCTTATCCCGCGTTACAAGAAGGTTTGCGAGTTGTCAGGGGAGTGGTGTAGTTTCATGTGCTATTTTATGATAAAGTAAGCTCCATTTGATAGTCAAATGCTTTTTCATAATCAGCAAAAAGAGCATAAAATCTACCTTATTGTTTCCTCAGATATTTACATCTCAAAGCCCTTAGAGTTAATATATTATCCACATTGGAGTATCCACTTCTACAACAAGCTTTCTCATCAGCTTAAAAAATCATTTCATTGACCCAGTTACCTAATTTTTCATTTAAAATACAAGTACATTTTTGGCTGAGGACTGGTAAAAGGCTAATGCATTTTCAGGCATACTTATATTCCCTTTTTTGTGAAATCAGTGCAATAATAGCTATTGTCCGGAACTTCAGAAAGAATCCAAGATCAAACATTTTATTGAAAATATAGACTAAAAGCTGGTAGTGATATTTCCAGTTGCCTTAAAATAAATCACTTGAAAGGTCATCAACACCACCTGATTTTTCCAACTTTAAACTTTTTATAACCTGTTGAACTTCACTTATTTCACTATCAAAATTTTCATTGAGTGTGGCAGTTGTTCTGTTTAACCTGAAATTTTTCATCCACTTCATGCTGTATATCGAAGTCTGAAAAGTACTGGTACAGTCAGGTGTGATTTATTTTTTCAGTCAACACTGGTTGAAGACAATTGTAAATGTCTCCAGAAATGTTTTGACTCTTTCTCAAAAAGTGATTTTTCAATGAAAGATTTTTCTTTTGTTTTGAATAGGTTGCATTTTTGCACATATATGGTGCTTATATAAAGCCAAGAAATATGGGATGCATCAACAAATATTATGACAATTCCATGACTTTTTATTGAGAAAAAATAATTTAAAAAATTAATGATGTGAGGTGAATGGTTTGTTTGTGGTTTTAATTGAGTTTTGCCCATTACTTTTAACTCAAAGAGTGTACTTCAAGGGAAGTAAGCAGTATAATAATTTCCTCTTATGATTAGCATTTGAGTTTTGTCCCTTGACAGTCAAAATTTACTTGTCAAGACTAAAAGGCCAATAGAAATAAATGTAGAAAACTATTTATTATTAAAAATACAAACTATTCTAAGTAAAGAAGAATACACAGCATGCCATAGGCTCCTTCCAGAGGGACTGCTCCAATTAAATCATGAAATGTTGTAGACCACTGGTTTAGCTGAATTTAACATGTGGCAGCTCAGTAATTAACAATCCAACTGGATGCATCATTATAAGCATTAATGATTTTAGCTACCTGAATTAAACATGTGGCAACTCCGTACTTAACAATCCATGTGGATATATCATTATAAGCGTTAATGATACAGGCTATCTGAATTTAACATGTCGAAGCTCAGCATTTGACAGACCATGTGGATGTGTCATTATTAATAATATGGGCTACCTGAATTTAACATGTGGGTCCTCTGCCTTTGACAATCCATAAAGATGGGTAATTATTAAGCATTAATAATGACCATCTTTATAGTTCTGATCTGAATTACCTTAACAAACATGGAACGTGTTAATTGAACACAGATGTCATATATATATATATATATATATATATATATATATATATATATATATATATATATGCTGTGGCTAACTTTATCACAATGACTGAACATTTGTAATATCTTTACTGCTGTGGCTAACATTAACACAAAGACCAAACAATTGTCATAGCTATAATGCTGTGGCTAACTTTAACACAAAGACCATCTATACTGCCGTGGCTAACTTTAACACAAAGACCAAACATTTGTCATATCTATACTGCTGTGGCTAACTTTAACACAAAGACCAAACATTTGTCATATCTATACTGCAACTGCTAATATTAACACAAAGACCAAAAATTTGTCATATCTATACTGTGACTGCTAACTTTAACACAAAGATCAAACATTTGTTGTATCTATACTGCAACTGTTAACATTAACACAAAGACCAAACATTTGTCATATCTATACTGCAGTGGCTAACTTTAATACAAAGACCAAACATTTGTCACATCTATACTGCAGTGGCTAACTTTAACACAAAGACAAACATTTGTCTTATCTATACTGCGACAGCTAACTTTAACACAAAGACCAAACATTTGTCATATCTATACTGCTGTGGCTAGCTTTAACACAAAGACCAAGCATTTGTCATATCTATACTGCGACTGCTAACTTTAACACAAAGACCAAATGTTTGTCATATCTATACTGCTGTGGCTTACATTAACACAAAGACCAAACATTTGTCATATCTATACTGTGACTGCTAACTTTAACACAAAGATTAAACATCTGTTATATCTATACTGCTGTGGCTAACATTAACACAATGACCAAACATTTGTCATATCTATACTGTGACTGCTAACATTAACACAAAGATCAAACATTTGTCATATCTATACTGCTGTGGCTAACATTAACACAAAGACCAAATGTTTGTCATATCTACACTGCTGTGGCTAACTTGAACGCAAAGGCCAAACATTTGTCATATCTATAATGCGACTGCTAACTTTAACACAAAGACCAAACATTTATCATATATATACTACTACTGTTGCTAAAAAAGTGATGTCTAACTCTCACTGCAAAAAGCACCTTCATGAATCTAATAATAGCTATTAAAAATTCAATATTTTGTACTATAAAATATTTCAAATAATAATAATAATGATCTGATCAATTTTAAAATCACAACTAACTACTAATTATCATCAGTCAAAAGAGAAAATGGCCTACATTCTAAATCTAAAACAAGATGGTCAACATGAGGTGCATATGATTTGATATGTTCTATATGTATGATGCTGGTTCTCCACTGTTTCCCATGATTTCTTTCTAACAAATTTTTAATCATTGTACCAGTCTCTTCAGCCCAAACCTGCCAATACTTGTTCTTTTTATTACCTTTGTCACAATTATCTCCCTTGAAAGGTATTTCATAACCAAGAACACAACATTCTTTGTTAGAGTTATATCCTTTGGAAGACATTTCATTGATTACAGCATGACAGTCCGGTTCCAGTGCTGCATTTCCTATGTTAGTTTCTATGACTCTGTTAGGCTGATGAATATTTGCAGAGCAGTCATACAAATTTCTCTCTTTTGACCCTGACAAATTGATTGCTGTCTGTTTAATTGTATCAATATTGTCTATTCCAGCTCCTTTGTCATTAAATGAATGTCCAGAATCACTAGGAAAACTAGTCACATTTGCATGTATATGAAGAATTCCACCTATGTCCGGTTTTAAGGCAGCACAAGCTATGGGCCAGCCTTCCTCTGAACTAGGTATAAGACCAAGATTGACTCTGTCTGCACAACCTATAGGGCACACCTGAAAATTTGAAATATATAAATAAGGATCACCAACTTTTAAAAAGGTAGTAATTTGACTGTGTGACTGATATCCCATATTTATTCACACAATGATAAACTAATAATTTTTATTATGTACTTAAGTCTGAAATAAAGAAACTTCTTGGTGAAATAATTTTCATGTTTTTTTTAATTGCTATAATTTCACATCTGAAGAATATATCCATATCTTTTCAGACTGAAAATACATTACTTCCTGTCAATCCATGCAAAGAATGATTGTGAATGCCTATAGAAGTTACTTGTAGCATGAAAAATAAACATTTTGTCAGCTTGAGCAAAAAACAGAAACTTAATTACCTTTCAAGTATGGAAATTATTTCTGCTGAAGATATGAGATGCCACTGCTTGCTTCTTTACAATAATAATGATAATAACGAGGGCTTGGTACAACACTTAATCTCTAGAAGCCCTAAGTGTTTTACAATATTAATTAACACACAAGGACATATATATAGACCAGATTACAAAAATAAACACTGTGAAATTACAAACAAGAGCATGTTGAAATTAATTAAGGGTGAGGAATTGTTAAGTCTTAGGTCTATTCTTGCTGTCTGAATACCAGGTACTATAGAATCACATGCTGATATGTCATTTGCAGTACGTGCAAAGAATTAAATGCTCACCCTTGCTAGTGTGGTTCACAAAGTTACACTCCATCAACCAGTAGTTCTGAAATTTAGTTTTGATGGACTCTGCTGATAGCTTATTGCTTCCTAAATCACCTTAAAAAATGAATCACACTTGAGCACTATTCCAACAGCTGAAATAATCATGCTTTGCATTTTACATATGGAGTAAAATCAGACATCAAAGAAACAATGCCACTGTACAAAAACTTGCCAAAAATCTTTAATACATGTGACTTAAACTTTCTTATTCAAGGCAATGATGTGTAATGACTTTTGTTCTTCTACAAGCATCTAGCATTTCTCTGATTTACCTACACTAGGTTGTTCCACTTCATGAACTTAGCCTATGCAAATCAGAACAATGGACTCCCCCACAGTAGTCTTCAAAGGACTTAATACATCACCATAGCTACTGTTAGCCAACTAAGTAATACACGAAACAGAAATTTTTGTTATATCTTACCTCCTTGCCTTTTAATTTCCTCTGTTACAGTTTGCTGTATAAACTGCCCCAAGGATACTTTTATATGAGCTCTAAGCAAGACCATTTACTATTTGTATATGCTACCTATTTTGGGCATAATGAAGTGGTGGTTTGGGAGATTTTTTTTAAGATAGTAAAAATCGTGGGGTTTTTTTAAACACAACCATTTCAGGGAGTTTGGGAATAATAATTGTGCTTTTGGCGTGACATGTCATATTATGGCAGGTATGATAGTGATGTCAGAACTGGATCAAGTTCACATGACTTTGTGGTTCTCTTCAACAGAATTATAAAATCAACAGAGACAGACTCAAATGCTGTTGCATTTGAAATTGTGTATCACAACTGTGTAGTGACAATGCATTGACTGAAATTTTGTCAAGTTGATTTCTAATGGTTTCCACTTTGCAATGAAAGAAATCTGCAAGCAGGTTCAGGAGGCTGACCATAGAGAAAGTCATCGGGACTGGTGAATGTTTATTCCTTGACATTAGCTTGTTGGTAATATAGAAGAGTTTTATGCAGATGGAACTTTCAGTGATATTAGTACTGAAATAGATTGATTTTGCTGGATCAACTATTTTATGACATACTTCTTAGCAGCTTCACAGATCTGCTTATGAACAGTAAGACCAGATTAAAGCCAAAGCCTCTCAGCCATAGAGCATTCTCTTTTAGCAGCACAAAGCTGGTCCCTGACTATTATACCATGGAGAACACTTCTGAATGGACACTCTGCACTTGGCTGATGGGGCATGTTTGTCAAGCAATGAATGCAAGCACCTACCAAGTTTTTCAGCTGCGGGACCTAACAATGTTGTTAAGTTTGCTTTGACATCATGCATTGGTTGGTTTCTATTTAAGATATGATGGTTTCTCTTAGTAGCAAACAGAGACAGAGGAACGGGGACTGGACTGATACATCAAAATGGCATATGAAGAAACAGTAATCTGATGCAAGTTCATGGGGCACCAATGAAGACTAAAATATTATCATCAGGTCTATGAAGAATCTAGTCTAAAATTGACCATGTTTATGGGTGGATTGGCTAAATGAATGGTTCAGGTTCAAAACATGTCTGGAATCTAAAAGTTTTGATGTGTTGTGGTTTCCAAGACAATCAAAAGGAAAGTTGAAATCTCCAAGAGTAATCAGGCTGCCACCTATTGAATTTCCATATTCCAGGTGGTTAGTTAACTATTCCAAAAAGAGAGATTCAGTCAGCTTGTTTTTCTGGCAAGGAGGAGGGTAGAAGGAGCAGAAGAAATGGACTGACATTTGTTCAACTGTGAGAGTGGCTTCGACCAGTTCAAATGATGTAAGGTCAAAATTGAAAGTTGCATTGTAAATGGTGGAGTATGGAGTTCTTTGTAATGAGTGCAATTCCACCTCTGTGGGAGTGATGGGGGAACAAATTGATGGAGTAACCAGGGGAGGTTAGATCCACACAATCTGGTTCATTGCCTTGTTTTCAGCTATGTTTCTGTCGGGAGAAAGATGTGGACATCCTAACCATTGGTGGTCCAACTGACTGGGTGTTGTAAAATGCCATGAGTAGTGGTCACTTAAAGATCAGCAAATAAATTTGAGTTATTTTGTTTAAATTCATGGTTAAGTATTCAAATCGTAATGACAAAAATGGCAAAAAGAGGGATAACTTAATTTTTCTTCCAGTTCAACACTGGTCAGTTTTGAAACACAATGTAATATGGAGCACCAAGAAGTGGTTATTTAATGATGGTTTATCATAGCATAAACAGGCAGTCTGACCAGTATCACATGATTGTGGCATGTTCAACAACAATAGCATCTGAAGCAATGGAGTAAGATGACTGAGAATAAAAATCGAATAGTTTTCGTTTCTGAAAGAAGTAGATGAAGAAACACATTCCAACTGAACATTCAATGCATGATAAACACAATAACACAGATGAAGGCATTCAATGCATGGTAAACACAATAACACAGATGAAGACATTCAATGCATAATAAACACAATAACACAGATGAAGATAGTCAATGCATGATAAACACAATAACACAGTTGAAGATATTTAATGCATGATAAACACAATAACACAGATGAAGACAGTCAACGAGCACATTAAAAAAACACAAAAATCAGGAACAGCTGCCTCAAGCCTGTTAAGCAATGGAAGCTTTATTTTGAAGCTTATGAAATTACGTTCTTTCAACACCTTGACAACTATGTAAAACATTCAATGTGCTGCATCTCTTATCTAGACTTGCCTTGCAGTCAGATAAGGTAAATAAGTTTATAAAATGTCAAATATTTAATTTACTGCAACATATTTGGTTATCCCAAACTGAACATTCTCTCAAACCCCTGATATTTTTTACGATTAGAAAAATAAATGTGATTCTGACTATGGTAAACTTATGAAAAGAGGTGTATGGATGGTGTGCTCAAGGGTGAATTTAATCTTCAAATCTTGGATTGAGATGCAATTTTAATATATAATAAAAGCAATTTTCTATTCTGTATAAATACAGGTTATATTTCATCTTGTGGTACACTCATTAAAATGTCATCTTTTTTGTACTGTATGGTGAAATATACATGTTCACAAGGAAAAGAAAATATCCTCTGTCTCCTTAAAGATTTAGTTAATCTAATTAATCCAACAGGGACTTGATAAAAGTCAGACCAAAATACTGTGTACTTAAAAAAATATTGACAATATTTATAACAGTACAAGAATTTTTCCAACTAATCTCCTTAGACTTTTTACCTATGTTACTAATGTTTATCACTATATGCACATGTTGGCTTTACCTGCTATAAGAACTACTACTAAAGTCACTTTTTTATTACCTCCATCAATATTACTACTTATACAGATACTAATATTGCAACTAAAACTTATGCTGTTACTACTGTTGCCACTACTACTGCCACTCCTACTACTGCAACTACTACTACTACTAATGCTGTTACTACTATTGCCACCACTACTACTACTAACACTGTTACTACTATTGCCACCACTACTACAACTAATGCTGTTACTACTATTGCCACCACTACTACTACTAATGCTGTTACTACTATTGCCACTACTACTAATACTGTTACTAGTATTGCCACCACTACTACAACTAATACTAATACTGTTAATACTATTGCCACCACTACTACTACTAATGCTGTTACTACTATTGCCACCACTACTACTACTAACACTGTTACTACTATTGCCACCACTACTACAACTAATGCTATTACTACTATTGCCACCACTACTACTGCTAATGCTATTACTACTTTTGCCACTACTACTAATACTGTTACTAGTTATTGCCACCACTACTACAACTAATACTAATATAACTACTATTGCCACCACCACTACTACTAATGATGTTACCACTATTGCCACTACTACTACTAATACTGTTACTAGTATTGCCACCACCATTACTACTACTAATGCTTTTACTACTATTGCCACCACTACTACTACTTCTACTACTAATGCTGTTACTAGTATTGCCACCACCACTACTACTACTATTACTACTACTAATGCTGTTACTACTATTGCCACCACTACTACTACTACTACTAATGCTGTTACTACTATTGCCACCACCACCACTACTACTAATGATGTTACTATTACTGCCACCACCACCACTACTACTACCACTACTGCAACTAATGCTGTTACTACAACTGCCACCATCACCACTACTATTACTACTAATACTGTTACTACTATTGCCACCACCACTACTATTACTACTTCTAATATGACTAATGCTGTTACTACTATTACCACCACTACTACTTTTACTATTACTACTACTAATGATGTTACTACTATTGCCACTACTACTACTACTAATACTACTACTATTGCCACCACCAATACTACTGCTATTTCTACTAATAATAATGTTGTTGCCACTACTGCCACCACTACCACTGCTATTACAACTAATGCTGTTTCTACTATTGCCACCACCACCACTACTACTATTACTAATGCTGTTACTACTATTGCCACCACCACTACTACTACTACTACTGCTGCAACTAATGATGTTACTACTACTGCCACCACCACCAGCACTGCCACCACAACTACTACTAAAACTAATGCTGTTACCACTACTGCCACCACCACTACTAATACTGCTAATGCTGTTACTACTATTGCCACCACCACTACTACTACCCTTTTCCTTCTGAACCTCTTATTTGTGGCAAAATGAACAGAATTTTCTTGTTCGCTTGCTTGGGAAAAGTTTGTTGATACTTTTATTCAAACAGAAGACATATTTATTTATCAAGATTAAATTACAGCCACAAAATGATGACAGATCAAGTGCATCTGAAAATAATAAACAAAACCTAGACCATTATGTCTTGTTTTTTCAGATACTTGATGCAGGACAGAAACCAACAAAAAAACAACTCACTGACAGGGCTGCCTGGTCACTAATAGGACTGCCTGGTCATTAACAGGACTGTCTGGTCATATAGTAGTCCATCGTTCTCAGGTGTCTCAGCATAACATGGTAAGGTCATAAATCTCATTTTTGGGATGAATGTAGTATGATATCCAACTTAGAGCAAGGTATTGCTCCACAAATTTCAAGAAACTTCACTTTCTCATATCATCTGTATGATGTTCAATCTTTTTTTGTGAAAACTGCCCAATACTAGGACCTTTATCATCTCCTATGATCGAACATTAAATACTCTGTCTAGCTTACAGTGTCATCATATTTTTAAATCAGACTTATTCTGTTCAATCCAGCTCATAAACTTACAAGAATGATTCAAAAATAGACAAAATTAGGCATTGTTAACCTGTCCCTGTTCTACCAAATGAATTTTTCTACAACTCCACTCTTATAAAGATTTAAGTAATTGAATCCACCTTTCTCCAAGCAAAATATGGAAAAAAATATCTGACCAACTAAATTTTCATAATTTTCTCTCAAACATTTGATAAATATTTTTGCATTTGAAACCTGCAGTATGCGCTAGATATCCACAACATCTGGTATATACAGGATGCTTAAACAAAACTGATTCACGCCAAAATAAGTATTATTGGGTTCTTTTTTAAACAAGAGACCCAAGTGAGCTTGATATTGCTCATCTGTGTAGTTGACATGTCAACTTGTGAATGCAAATTCACACACATAGTGAAATGGAAGGGAAAGAAAGTTTGGAGCATACAGTTGCTACATTTTCTATTAATAATGGTATCATTTATCTTTATTCTGGGCCTCAAGGTGGTCAAGTGGTCAAAAACACTGGCCTTTACAATCTATGCCTTCTCACTTCTGGCCACGTGGATTCAAGTCTTGGGCTTGGCCAATGTTGGTATGTGAGAAAACTGCCTGTAGCTTCCCATGGGTTAGTGGTTGTTACCAGAATTTCACTATGTTCTTTCTTTCTCCACTAGTTATACTGGCTGCCATGTATTTCTTGCACTGAGAAATGTTGTTAAACCCAAACCAAAAATAAGAAAATCATATATATATATATATATATATACATATACATATACATATACACTATCTCAGCATGAACAATAGAAAGGTCATTTCATTTACGCTACCAGCACTGTCCCCTGAATCTCTTCCTGCTACTGGAGGCTAGACAGAAATTCATAACCTAGAAACTTTTCATGGCTCCACTTCTAAGGTATATATATATTTACTTGGCATCATAAAGTGAGTTTTTCAGATATTCTTTGCAATTGGCATGGATTTCTGGGTCTGTCATTATGCTCTAGGGGCATTGCCTCTGGAGTCATAACATGGAAACTGCAAGGGAGCTGCAATGGTTTAATGGCTAAGGCACTGGATATATGACCAGAACAATGCAGGTTCAAGTCCCACCTTCTGGACCAAATTTTTGAAGATTTGGTTGTTTTAAGTTCATGAAGCTTTGGTTGAAGATTTGGTTGTTTTAAGTTCATGGGCTTTCTTTGTTCTTTGTGAGTAAATTTGGAAGTGTTTCAGGAGCAAAGTATATTGGATTATTATATTTTTTAATTAAACGCTGCAAAATATTGAACATACATATAAAATAATATGACAATACTTGCTACAGTCAAACTCAAACCAAATTATCAAACTTGCTTCAAAATGTTTAAGAATTATAAATAAGATTAAGATTTTAGCCATAATTCTTTGCAAATAAATTTATAAACTTTGACATGGCTTTTAGAAAAAAATATGTTCTCAAAACAAAATCATTTTCTTGTACATAATAAAATATGTCAAGAAACTTTTATGCTCAGATATATCTACTGGTGTGCAACAGAGACACTTTTAGTTCATAAGTCTAGATTCTTGATTCTAGATTGCATTGTTAGTAAATTTCTGCACAAATCTTCTCCTTAATGCAAAAATGATTGGTGTGCATCATCAACATTACTGGTTTGATTGTGCTAAGCACACTTTAAGGTGTTTTGCCTAGTGTCTTAAAATGGTTCTGGCTGGGCATTTAGATTCATTTCTTATATTTACATTAATGACAAACACATATGAAACAAGGTGACCTAAAGTAGGATCCCCAAATAAATATTGTCCATTGACCTTAGGTCCTTAAGGTTATGCTCTCCAGCTTTCTCAAAATTTCACTTTTCACATGTATATCATCTGCATGGTGTTCAATCTCCATGGCTAAAACTGTCCAATACAGGTACCCTGTTAATCTAATATGAAAAAAAATAAAACAGTAAGTCTATCTGTTTGATGGTGAAAACTACCCAATACAGGCACCTTTTTCATCTAATATGATAAAAAATAAAACTGTTGACATCTTTTAGTAGTTTGTGTCAAAATTAATAATGCACCCATTAATGTCAGTTTGTGAACCTGAAAAAAAAAATGATTCAAAAATCGCCAAACTTTTTTATATATGCCCATCTCTGTTGTGAAGATTTAAGTAGCTGAATCTGCCTTTGTCTACATAAAATGTGAAGAAAATCTGACTGGCTAAACCTTTTAATTTCATATCAAATGTTTTTAATTACATTTTTGCATTTCAAAAAAGGGCAGTAACTCTGTGCATGCATTTTTTTTTTCTAAACCCTGTGGTACTTATACTGAGCAAGATATCCAAAGCATCTGATATAAAATGAATGCTGCAACAAAATTGAATCATGCCAGCATAAGCTGGCCCAGTTATATCAGGATTAAACTTGATCAGGATATATTCTTAAATTAAATGGAATATTTTTCAATTATTTTATATCACTCCAACAGCACAGAACATTTAGAAAACATGGGCACAAAAGAAATCTTTAAAATCAAAATCCTTAGGAACTCTGGTACCCATGATCACCTACCTGTCTATTATCACCAAAGTGAATTGTACATTTTTCAGCCACATTGTTCAACTTCAGGTTTCTCTGTAAAGCTTCCACTGCATCTGGGTTCCACTCACATGCATGAATATGTGAGGCATTTGCATGGACTAAATAGGGCAGGGTGAAATATCCTATTCCTGAAACAATGGGATTTATTAATGGCAAAAGTCATCCAAAATACTTTCAATTCTTGGAAGGTAAAAAGAATGTTATTTTCTTCTAAGAATTATTACAACAGTCCAACCTACTTTTGGTGGGATGGTGTTGTTCTCACTATGATGAATGACTAACAAACAAAAATGGCCATAAGGCCAAAATTACCTGAGAAACTTACCAAAATTATTATGCAAACATAACCAGGATGGGATAAAGGAGGGACATACAAGAGGTAAACTATAAGAACATAATTAATTGAACTTTGTCATTTTCTCTAACAGTGAAAGTGAAAGTCTATTATAAGCCTGAATAAGCCTCTGATTCGCCTGAATAAGCCTCTGATTGGTCTGTTACTAGACTGGTTAAGCCTCTGATTGATCTGTTACAAGCCTGAATAAGCTTTTGATTGGTCTGTTGCAAGCCTGAATAAGCCTCTGATTGGTCTGGTACTAGCTTCGTTAAGCCTCCGATTGGTCTGGTACAAGCCTGAATAATCTTCTGATTGGTATGTTACAAGCCTGAATTAGCATCTGATTGATCTATTACAAGCCTGAATAAGCATATGATTGGTCTATTACAAGCCTGAAAAAGCATCTGATTGGTCTGTTACAAGCCTGAATCAACATATGATTGGTCTGTTACAAGCCTGATTAAGCCTCTGATTGGTCTGTTATAATGGTGATTTCTGTATATCTAGTACGGTGGGAAAGTGGAGAAAAGCATTCACAAAAGAAGGGACATTGTACAAAAATAGTACTTCTTTCCTGACCAAAAAAAAGAGCAAGGAATTAGAAAAAAAAAAGAACTCAACATTTTAGAAAAATAAAAATAGAGAGGACAACAAACATTTTTTATTCATAATTCTGTATGTGAGTTACTTTTAGTGATAAACTAAACACAGAAAATGAGAAAGTAGTAGAGCATTGCAAATAATGAACATGTATGCCCTGAGATTAACAAAGATTACCATTTTGCCAAATAGTACATGGTATCAAATTTACTGTCCTTTTCAGACAATGAAATACACATTATGACTCTCTGTTTGCCTATTACTTAATTTTTATTTAATCTACAATTTAATTTGTTAATGGTTTGGGTAAAAATTATGAGCTCTTCATGCAATTCCTGCGAATTTTAGATGCAATTTTGTTTTAAATACTAAACATTTCATACCCAATGATGGCATTAGGTTTAGTGTACCCATTAAATACCACATTTGACATAATATCTACACTGTACTCTGAGAAATTGTTATCTGGATTTTGGGGTAAATTTCTTATGGTCTATTCTCACCAGAATTGGCACTCACTGACATTGTCATAAAACAAAATTATGTTCATCTTTATTATGTACATGTAAATATTAGAATAAGCTCCCCTTGACTATGGTCACTTCTTTGGAGGTGTCTCCTAATAATATATTTGTGTTGAATCAAGCACATATAAGATCCAATTTTGACACTGATTTAACCAACTAAATTAAATGGTAACAAGACACCAGGCATGTAATGAAACACCACACCAGGCATGCAACAAGACATCAAACATGTAATGAAACCCCACACCATGCACATAATGAGACACCAAACATGTGACACCAAGCATGTACTGAAATGCTGGGAATCTAATGAGATACCAGGCATGTAATGGCACACCACACTAGGCATGTAACAAGACACCAGGCATGTAAGGAGACACCACACCATGCATGTAAGGAGACACCAAAGATGTGACACCAAGCATGTAATGAAATGATGGAAATCTAATGAGACACCCGGCATGTAATGACACACCACACTAGGCATGTAACAAGACACCAGGTATGTAATGAGACACCACACAAGGCATGTAACAAGACAACAGGCATGTAATGAGACACCACACTAGGCATATAACAAGATACCAGGTATGTAAAGAGACTCCACACTAGGCATGTAACAAGACACCAGGCATGTAAGGAGACACCACACCATGCATGTAAGGAGACACCAAACATGTGACATGCATCAAGCATGTAATGAAATGTCAGGCATGTAACAAAACACTAGGCATATTATGAGACACCAAACACATAACAAAACACCAAGCATGTCACAAGACACAAAGCATGTAATTAATAGCCACCATGGTGTTTTAGGTATATTTTTTTCAGCTGCTTCCCTTTAATTTTGTATCCGTATCGGGAACAAGACATTTCTGCCTAAAAAAGGAAATTAGTACAGATGTTCTGAACAATGAGAGGGGTACACTTTTAAGGCATATATCTCTATTATGTAGAATATGATGTTTCAGACTGTATCTACTTGCTTATAAGTATGGTCAAACTGCAAACAACCTAATCTGTTGAGGCATAAGGCACCTGCAGATCAGGGTCTATGTTGTTTATTCTACTGATTACTCTTATTACTCTTAATAAACTGCAAAGACCCAGATCTGCCAGCCCATTATGCAATGGCAGATCTGGGTCTGTGCAGTTTGCAGTTTGACTCGTCCTATAAGCAAGTACATACAGTAACTATGACATGATTGGTAGTTCACATTTTTAAAGAGTAACCTAGTCAATATTATGTGTATGCCTGTATGCTTCTATGCACATAGCCATGCATACACACATATGAATTAACTTAAAATAGCATTCTTAGACCCACCCATCTTATGGGCTGCCTAACACAAACTCATTGCCAAAATAATTGTACAATGCAAAATTCATGTAACAGATATATCTTACTTACTATTAGCTCTGATTATGCAACATTTTTAGCAGTGGAAACAAAAGAAATAAAGAAATAATGAATGATGTGTGACAAACCTGCATAAAGGTCAACAACTGTTTGACCTCTGCAATCAAGGGAAGCAATTCTCAGCTTCTCTGTGATGTTTCCAGCACTAAACATACACTTAGTTACATCATAGGTATATCTACAAAAAAAAGAAATAAAAATCATTATCTAGAAACCTTGGCACTGTTCATCACTACAACTTGTTCAGGTGGATTTAATGTCATGCATAGTTGATAATGTAAAAACAATCTCATCTTGAGTCCATGCAGTCGACATATTGCATGAAAAAGTTCTCTTGAACTGTTAGCTTCATGTGAATCAGTCTTGGCATGCTGAAATGTTGAAGACTTCCAGACTAAGCTGATGATCATAAATACCAGAAATGATATTGCCTTCTACAAAATTCCTGCCAAAATTCACACAGAAACCTTGAAAAACAAGTGATAATTTTAATTTCTTGTCCTATATGAAGCAAATTATAGTTTTGTGGACATGTCCATTTCTATTACCAATAAACAGAGTCATTTTATCCAATGTTTCATCATATAAACATGTGAAATGAGGTCATCTTCTATGGAAGATGTTGCCGATTTTCGACTGCAACCATTTTTTAGGTTAACAATTTGTTATACAACAACTGTAGTGAACCAATATAAAACATGTTTTAGTACTTTTATAAACTTTCAATAGATGCTTCCTGATGATGTCACTAGCAGACGATATTTTGCCTATTTTACCTGGACGATGGGCAACCTGGCAGTTTCTTCTATATGCGATCACCAAAATTTTCCATCTTTTACGAGGCACACTGAAGCAAAGTCAACTTATAAATCACAAATATAGATACTAACAGAAAGCTTGAATTGCGTTCTGTTTATGTATTAACTTTCGTAAAAGTATCTTGAGATTCAATGAATATATTTCAACTTCCAAACACCATATAAAGTCAACAGTAAATCTGCCAGCTGACCACAAATATGGTGGCTGATGACTTCATTCAGGAACTATCTATAATATTTCATCATCACTATAATAACCTGAATGAAAGTCTGCTAACACATCTGTATAAAGTAACAGTTTTTCTAACTTTCTACACTGACCTCACCCTATTTTTGCCAACTTCACCAATTCAGGCTGGAGAAGTAATTTTGTCCCGATATCAGGGTCCAGCCTGGACCCTGATTTATTATGATTACAAACTCTTAGAAGCAATGCCAGGTTTTTGTTTGATTAAGATAACTTCTGCTAAGAAGATGGTAAAATTACATTCCCAATCTAGTAACACGTGTAATGAATATGAACAGAATGAATGAAAAGTTCTGGCAAACAAGATTTATTAACTTTCTATTGGGATATTTCAAATTAAAAATTATAAGGCCACCAACGGAAATTTGGGCAGACAGGTGGCCCTAATTACTGAAGCAAATTCATCCCTGGCAAAAGACTTAATACTCAACCCTTAGAAATTCCTTAATTCTGCATTATCCTATTTGGTTATGTATGTCCAAATGTGAATGCTCTGGCTGCGTGACTTGTACTACCTCACTCAAAGGGCATGTCTCATCTTTAGCTCTTGCTTCTTACAATCATTACTCATCACCTCACCACCATCGTAACCAGTTGTCCCATACACCAAACATGCAGACTTGTATGACCAAAACCTTAGAAACTAGATGGTGCTTAAAATTCTGCTTAAATTTAAAATCAAAGCTTTATCTTTAATGAAACAAAAACTATTGTCCCGGCATGTTTCTTATTATAGTATTTAAAGTGGGTGGTATATTTTCTTATTCTCTGACATACATCCATTATCTAATTGCTTTACAACATTTTACACAAACTAAGTATGAATCATTAAAATATAAGAAAATATTAATTCCATGAAGTTCCTGAAAGATTATTTAATTGCTGTGACATACAAATCTACTGAGTTTTCAAAGATACTCCAGTTTTGTTGCAAGGACAGGTAATTCAATACAAAACATATATGCCGCAATGGGAGGAAAATGACTGCAACTGTACATTGATCAAACTGTGATATTATGTTGATAGTGCAAAACTGAGGAAATTGATATCAGATATATTATTTTTGCCACAGCTACTGAAATGATGTACAGAATCATCCTGGAGTCAAGCAGTTAGGTAACTCAAGCCAGCATAACAATAGCAGCATGTATTATCATAATCAGATTGTCTATCCATGAATGCAATTTTTATAGGTCAAATAAATCACCCTAGGGAGGTGTGCTAGGCTGGACTTTTGATAGCAAGTATTAATTAATAGCTTCTGAGTTTGTTTTTACATTTAAGCATTGATTGGATACTGTGACTTTCTATTTGGTGAGACTTCAAACCTAGATTGGATACTGTGACTTCTTACATGCACTTTTTAGTGAGACTTCAGGCCTTTATTGGATGTGGTTTCCTACATGCACCATCTGGTGAGACTTCAGGCCTTTATTGGATAATGTGGCTTTCTACATGCACTATTTGGTGAGACTTCAGGCCTTGATTGGATAATGTAGCTTTCTACATGCTCTATTTGGTAAGACTTCAGGCCTTGCCTGGATACTGTGGCTTTCTACATGCACTATTTGGGCAGACTTCAGACCTCGATTGGATACTGTGGCTTTCTACATACGCTATTTGGTGAGACTTCAGGCCTTGATTGGATACTGTAGCTTTCTACATCCACTATTTGGTGAGACTTCAGGCCTTGATCGCTACTGTGGCTTTCTACAAGTACTGTTTGGTCAGACTTCAGGCACTAAGTGTATAATGTGGCTTTCTACATGTACTATTTGGTGAAACTTCAGGCATTGATTGGAGAATGTGGCTTTCTACTATTCTGATGAGATTTCAAGCATTGGTTCGATAATGTGGCTTGAGACTTCAGACATTGATTGGATAATGTGGCTTTCTACATGCATAATTTGGTGAGATGACAAACATTGATTAGATAATGTGGCTTCCTACATGCACAATTTGGTGAGACCTCAGACACTGACTAGATAATGTGGCTTTCTACTGTCTGGTAAGACTACAGACATTGATTGGATAATGTGGCTTTCTACTATTTGGTGAAACTACAGACATTGACTGGATAATGTGGCTTTCTACTATTTGGTGAGACTTCAGACATTGATTGGATACTGTGGAATTGTACTATTTGGTGATTCTTCAGACATTGACTGAATAATGTGGGACTGTACTATTTGGTGAGACTTCAGACAGTGACTGAATAATGTGTCTTTCTACTATTTGGTGAGACTACAGACATTGATTGGATAATGTGGAATTGTACTATTTGGTGACACTTCAGACATTGACTGAATAGTGTGGGATTGTACTATCTGGTGAGACTTCAGACGTTAACTGAATAATGTGTCTTTCTACTATTTGATGAGACTTCAGACATTGATTGGATAATGTGTCTTTCTACTATTTTGGTGAGACTTCAGACACTGACTGAATAATGTGTCTTTCTACTATTTTGGTGAGACTTCAGACATTGATTGGATAATGTGTCTTTCTACTATTTTGGTGAGACTTCAGACATTGACTGAATAATGTGTCTTTCTACTGTCAGATGAGACTTCATACATTGATTGGATAATGTGTCTTTCTACTATTTTGATGAGACTTCAGACATTGACTGGATAATGTGGGATTGTACTATTTGTTGAGACTTCAGACACTGACTGAATAATGTGTCTTTCTACTATTTTGGTGAGACTTCAAACATTGACTGAATAATGTGTCTTTCTACTATTTTGATGAGACTTCAGACATTGATTGGATACTGTGGAATTGTACTATTTGGTGATTCTTCAGACATTCACTGAATAATGTGGGACTGCACTATCTGGTGAGACTTCAGACAGTGACTGAATAATGTGTCTTTCTACTATTTGGTGAGACTACAGACATTGATTGGATAATGTGGAATTGTACTATTTGGTGACACTTCAGACATTGACTGAATAATGTGGGATTGTACTATTTGGTGAGACTTCAGGCGTTAACTGAATAATGTGTCTTTCTACTATTTGATGAGACTTCAGACATTGATTGGATAATGTGTCTTTCTACTATTTTGGTGAGACTTCAGACATTGACTGAATAATGTGTCTTTCTACTATCAGATGAGACTTCATACATTGATTGGATAATGTGTCTTTCTACTATTTTGGTGAGACTTCAAACATTGACTGAATAATGTGTCTTTCTACTATTTTGGTGAGACTTCAGACATTGATTGGATAATGTGTCTTTCTACTATTTTGGTGAGACTTCAGACATTGACTGAATAATGTGTCTTTCTACTATCAGATGAGACTTCATACATTGATTGGATAATGTGTCTTTCTACTATTTTGATGAGACTTCAGACATTGACTGGATAATGTGGGATTGTACTATTTGTTGAGACTTCAGACACTGACTGAATAATGTGTCTTTCTACTATTTTGGTGAGACTTCAAACATTGACTGAATAATGTGTCTTTCTACTATTTTGATGAGACTTCAGACATTGACTGGATAATGTGGGATTGTACTATTTGTTGAGACTTCAGACACTGACTGAATAATGTGTCTTTCTACTATTTTGGTGAGACTTCAAACATTGACTGAATAATGTGTCTTTCTACTATTTTGATGAGACTTCAGACATTGACTGGATAATGTGGGATTGTACTATTTGTTGAGACTTCAGACACTGACTGAATAATGTGTCTTTCTACTATTTTGGTGAGACTTCAAACATTGACTGAATAATGTGTCTTTCTACTATTTTGATGAGACTTCAGACATTGACTGGATAATGTGGGATTGTACTATTTGTTGAGACTTCAGACACTGACTGAATAATGTGTCTTTCTACTATTTGGTGAGACTTCAGACATTGGATAATGTGGCTTTCTACATGCACTATCTGGTGAGACTTCTATTATGAAAATGCATATTTTTGGAGGATAACATAATGGGAATCTATCTGCAAACTGTATATCATGAAACATGATTAAAACTGGATTTTCTTGGGAAATAAGGACTTCTCACAAGTATCCCTCATGAGATTTAGGTGAAGTCTTTGTACAATGTAAATACTGTAAACCATTATATTTTCACATCATTATGCATATTCCCAATACAAAATCTGTGACTGACTTATTGGCAATATTTATTATATAACCATATTACTTTTAACATTTATAACATTTGGGGGAATAAAGCAGTCATACCAAATTGTATGCTCATGACAATTATTTTTTTTTTTTGCTGGATAGTACCTGATACCATTATCTATATGTTCTACCCAGCCATCATCCCCAAGTAACAGAGAGACTTGTGGTGTACGAAAACCATCTGATGAAATGGCAGATTTCCTTGCAATACGATGGCACTTCAGACAGCTGGCTACCACCTGCCATAACTCATCCCCTGTGAAGAAAAGACAAATACATGTAATAATTAATAACCTTGTTGTGAAGATCAGCCATGGCCAAAAATTAAACAAAACTTGGATTCATTATTTGCATTCAATGGCACATCAACACATGAAAGTCATATCATAACAAAGCAATTAGAGTAAAGCATCTTGGCCAGAGGCACATCATGACATCACAGCTGACTTGATATGGTCAGGTCAGGATATAAACCTGTATCTTTCTCGTCTTGAGGCTGACAAGCTAACCAAAGAGCCACCAGGTCCCACAAATATTGAAAAGGGCTTCACAGGGCAATCTTAACACCACTTGCTTCAAACTGATGCAGTTCTGGGTTCAATCTATGGCATTAGAGCCACAGGAAGCTACTGGCAAGCTTTCTTGCATACCCACATTGTCCAAGCCCAAGACTTAGACCCACACAGACAGAGGTGAGATGGTAACAATTGATAAAAGCAAGTGCTTTATACCACTCAGCCACTTGGGGCCCCTATTATTTAGAAAGCATAAAGATGGGGTATGTAATAAATACAAAACTGCATTCGTGTTCTTTTCTGATTCAGTGGAAAAGACATGCAAGTTATGGCTTATTAAAATCACTCTATTCACAAATTCAGAACAAAACATAGTTTTGTGTATTTAACACATCACATTAGATGTAACTATGTTTCTTACCAAAATATATAGCTTCCGACTACCAAACCAGGATTTCACAAAATTTCTCTAAATTTCTTCTCAAACTGAGATATTGTAATCATCATGTTTATGATACTTTACACAATATCAATAATTTAGTCAGAGAAAATGAAAAACCACTTGTCAGTAAGTATTAAAACCTGAACATGTGGACAAGTTTTTATTCTGAAAAAACAACTGATAAATTCCCAAAAATGTCCTTGATGATAAAACATAACTATCCAGGAAATTAATCCTGATGCCTACTGACTATTCCATGAAAACTTAGCTGTTATCAGCCATGCAATAAAAAAAAGATATTTAAAAAATTTATTTTGAGGAAGAAATTCTGAAATGTTTAATGTAACCAGGGACCAGGTCTGTTTATCTTCAAACCTGTTTCTTCAACGGTCAGGTCAAGGAAGTCCATAATCAGGCCAATAATTTGAGCAAATGGACTAATTCCGGACAAAACAAACCTAGAAGGAATCTGGACTGTGCCACTGTAACACACTTGCCTTAACTCACTGCAGTTCTAGGTTCAGTTATAATTTTCAGCAAATGTCAAGGTAAATGGCTGCCCATCAAGATTAGCTGTTTTCTCAGGTTTCTCAGGCTTCCAGGCCTATAAGACTACTGCTAATAAATATTTGTTTGGTTTGGTTTTGGTTTGGTGATCCAATGGTAGGATTCAAACCTGCACCATTTTTGTAGCAAGTATTGTATGCTAACCACTGAACCACTGAGGCTCCTCTACAACAACTCCTACCATATGCTTATAAGTCGAGTCAAACTGCAAACAACAATGATCTTGATCAGCCGTAGCATAATTCACCTGCAGGTCAGAGTCTACTTGTTTGTTCTACTGATTACACCTAACAAACTGTACAGACCCAGATCTGCCTTTGCATTATGTACTGGCAGATCTGGGTCTGTGCAGTTACTGTACAAGATCAAGAGTGTTATATTTAAATTGTGAAACTCTGTAACACATTTGGTATAAGACAAAGTTTCCTCTAATACAGTGTCATTCAACAAACCTATAGAATCCCATGCTGTAGACCTGAATGCTAAAAAAGGGAGCAACACAAGGTCTCCATGCATTTCCCAGTGGTCTGGAATCTCATTGATAAAATCTTTAGATGTATTCATCCCTTTTCTTGTGAGTAATTCTTCAACTTGTATCCATAGTATCTCCTTAGGTGTCTTCAGCAAATGTTTCTTTGCCAAAGGAAGCTGTAACGCCTGAATCTCAAACTGAAGGCTTACAATATCCTTATTCTGTGAAGATCGTAAAATTCCGGAGATACATTTGGACAGATTCTGTTCAGTATATGACCTGGATGTCACTATAACAGGAAGAGCCACTTTGGTTTTGCTCTTCAGGTGCTGTATTCGCCTTGATTCATCCCATAATAAATTCTTCTTCAGAAGATGTCTGAAAATAACAAGAATATAGTTGCAGCTTTGTGTAATTTAACACAAGGGAACTTTGTGTGAATTTTTAGAGTACAATTTACAAGATAAGGAATACATTTGGTCAGATAAATAGACGGACTATGGGGATGTCCATAAATTTTAGGGGGTGCAACAATATACTGGTATACTGGTATATTGTGGTTTGCGGTTCTGGCAATACATACAGCGATAGGGTTTTCTGTACCACAATTTTTTCAGTCTTGCTTTCATCCAACAAATCTCTGTATACTGCACAATTTTTCCAATTTAATTCAAGAATCGTACTTTCTTTTTTTCCTAAATGAACACTTAGCTCGAGATTGCAAGAAAATGTAAAACAAGATGCACAGTACCATTATTCAGGCAAAGTTTAAGGGGGGGGGGGCAAGTCAAGACCAGGGGATATTTATCCAGTTATAAATAATTCTTTATAAACTTCATTTTGCCTTAGCTATTTAAGTCCTGTTCATAATGACACTAATGAACAGTACAAGAGTCTGTGTTCGTAAGTATATAAATTCCTCTAAAACAATTTATGTTTGTATCCAATGCCCAGAATATACAAACAAAAAAGCATGCAACATCTGCTGTTATGATTGATATTTTAGCTTCAAAGAATAAAAAGGGAGCAAAGCATTTAAACAAACAGCAGCCACATCTGATGTTTTCCATGTAAAATACATGGTCAGATCAAAGTGCTTACATCACATTAACTTCCTTTTCTTGTATCCAAATATTAACGTTGCCTCATTTTTCAAGTAATTCTCCTTAGGCCTGTGCTTTGTGTAATAATACATTACTCTCTTAATTATAATAACCTAACCTAGCCAGTGCCAAGGTTTCATGACAAATATATATGTAAGTTTCACGAGTGTCTGTACGTTCTTGAGTCTGTATGAGCAGTTAAAGAACATCATTTTTTGGTGATGTCTCAATAGCCATGGTAGTATTAACACTAGAACGTGCAGGCAGGTGAAAGTTGCCATGTCTCGCAGCAGAGGACCCAGGTTTGAATCCCGACATGGAACAAATATTCATTTAATTAATAAAATCAAAAATAAAATAAACCTCGTCATATAATGTCTTGAGTAATTCTCCTTATGCCCATGCTTTGAGTAATAATACATTACTCTCTTAATAATAATAGCCTAACCCAAGTACTTAGTATAATGATAGGTTTTTGCATTTAAGACTTGAAGCCATCAGGAAATCATTTACAGGGATCATCCTGGGCTTCGCCAGTGTCGCAAATTGCGATTTTTTTCCCTTATTGGCAACAAAATATACCATCTGGCGATATTTTTGGTGACAGCCTTTTTGGCTGTTTAATTTGTACATACAATCATGGATTTGGAGTGGAGAAATCCAAAGTGACCACGAAAGGAAGCCACAAACGTGGATACACAATGCACTGGATCTATCTGTTACATAAACAAATCCTTTGTTTATATTGATAAACCCATCTTTACAGTGCGTTGTTACATCATAATCCGCTTATGTTGATATCTGGCTTGAGTACTGTATGCTGTCATGCTACCGGACATTACCTACAATTGACCAACCTCTGAAGACGCGAACAGAAACAGCTACAATTAATTGAACGACGGCTAATCCTTCTGTTGTTTTTTTTTCAAATATACCAATCAAATAGATTTGCTGAAACTTTAGAGCAAATGATTACCTTTGAAGTAATGATTGCTGTGTATAGATACAAAGCAAATAGAAACAAATCTCAATCAGAATTATATACTGTCAAAAGTGCAACATTATCATGGGTAAACGTAAGTTAGATGTTCCATGTTCATCATCTCATCTTAAGAGTAAGTAAACAAAATTAACAGCATTTGGATTTAGTGCAAATTCATCAGACAACACAGTCACTGAATCTGATGTTATATCTGGCAGTCCAACATCATATACATGTAATGCTGGTAGTAATGCTTCAAGTGCAACACCACATCATGATGAATGGGACAAAAGTTCCCGGAAATTTCTCGACAGCTGGAAACTTGGGCGTCTGTGGCTGAGATATGATACAAAGTTAAAGCAGATGTTCCATGATATATGTACCAAGGCACAAGTTGTCAATTCGTTTCCAACTGGCTGTGATATTCTGAAGAAAGAGTGTGTCACCAAACATGAATCCAGGCAGGGTAAGTAATATATGTTAATTTTGCTCATTGATCTTTTACTTTTGCCGTCAATCCCGTGTTACGACTGCAGGAACTTAAACTACGCAACAAGAAATAGCAAAACAAGCACGTTTTGCACAATTGAAATTAATTTATTTCTCAAAATAAAAGAATTATATTAACTTACATCATGGTGAATGAATTCCTATTTCCTAAACGTCCTATCAATTCCAATAGTTCCAATAAATCTGAATACATTCCAACAAAAAATGCCCCTTCTGTGTTGAAGTTTCAGATTACAGAAAGAATTAATTAATTTCCAAAGAATTCAAATAGTTGTTGAATAAATTTAGTTAATACCGTACAATCATTCTAGCGTGTCATGCAAAAAATAAATCTTTTCAAAAGCCAAGTCGGGAAATTGAATCCGAAAACACGCAGATTGGGACCGACCATTAGGAAGTTTTTTGCAGCATATTTAAGCATCGTTTTCACTTAGTATTCTTCGATTTTTTGGGTCCAATACACGTGAACTTCTCAAAAAGGACACGCCGTTTCTCCTGGTGGAGTGCGTTATTTACACACACACCCTCCGTGCCCCCATTTCATATTCTATACAATAGCTCAAGGTTAGACTAAACCTCTTGGACCTACTTCAAAGAAACCACCTGTTCTACAGGGAGTGAAAGCACTAGCAATTGACTGACAAATAAACCATGCCCTTTTTTGCTGTAACTAACAATGCCTAAAATGGGTGTGAATTTATGTTAACAGTTCAAATGTTGTCTGAAGGTACCATACATGCGATAACTATTCCTCACATTTTATATCCCACCTTATTTCCTTATTGTTAAATTGTATATGCATATAATCCTGTTGACTCAATAACAATTTTTTTCCGAATTGTATTTTTTGGTGGGGAGGGGGCACATATGTTTTGTGATATGTTTCTTCACTCCTTCTTTTAATTTAATGATGGTGATTAATGGTTATATATACGGTACATTAATGCCAGGTGTTGACTCGTGTAAGTTTCATTGGTGGGAATGGAGATCCTAGTTTGCTTGCCAAGAAAAATTCGACAGCATTCAGTGATCATTCTTGGAATTTAGGAAGCAATTCACTATATGCAAAGCATATAAAGCGAGGCAAAAATGAATTTCTGAACTACTGTCAATGGAGATGTACTTTGTGAAGCTAGCCATAAAAGGGGGGGGGCATTTAATTACTGAATGCATGAAATCGACGGTCGCATTATATGTCACTTATCTTATATCGCAAAGTATGATCATAGGATTTTAGTATAAAAATGTCATTAAAGTTCCTTACAAAACTATTATTTGGAAAATAATATACATAATATAGATTTGCTTAATACCTGATGTTTCTATTTTAAAAAAAATAAGCGAGACACTAGATGTCTGAAAGTAGATATTTTACATTTGATAATGCATTTTTGTCAGGTGACAACAGTCATACCTATGCACTAACAGTGATGCGGGATGCAAAGATCATGGAAGTAGCGAAGATGGCTGCTATCAGTAAAAGTACTACTGGTGTCACCTGTCAGCACTGTAGACTGTGAACGTGGATTCAGTAAGATGAACCTCATAAAAACTGACATCAGAAATAAACTCGGCATCTGAACTCTAGAGAATTTAATGAGAATCAGCACGTACAGATGCGAAGAATTAGACTTTGAAACTACATTCAACAAGTGAGCAGCCCTAAAATCGCGACGGATCATCATGTGACATTCTGTAACATTTTAATAGTGCAAAACAGTCATGTAATGATTTATTTTGTAATATTATAGATGTATTGCTTGTTGTCAATAAAGTAATAACTATCCTTTTTCAATTTTCATTGCATATTACATTAATAGTCTAGGAAAAATAATCACTACTTGTTCTGGCGACATTTTTTGAAAATTGGCGACAAAATATTGAGGTTGGCGATTTTTTGGGCGACAGCTTTTTAAAAGCCAGGACCATCCCTGCATTTATTTCAACTTTTCTTTCATAAAAGTATGCTCATTGTCATTACTGACTACTTTCAAGTCAAGATAAAACTGGTACAATATTATACTTTTAGGACTTCACCCCCTGCAGATATGTGATTTCCATGAAAACTCGAGTACCAATCATATTCATAATACCGGTACAATGCAGAAAATTACCAACAGTGACTTGCAAAAAAATGACTTTTACGTACAAAAATATCCATGTTTACCATCATCTGCTATAACTTATATCTCTAACTGAACCAGTTACCACACAGTCATTGCTTCTTGACAAATTCCTTATCTTTAGCATTAATTTTTGTACTGTACTCATTACAAAAAATATGAATGCACACAATCAAAAGTAACTGGTGCAGACCCTAACATTAAGTCCAATTATCATATACCCTCAGCCAGACAACATATTTGGAATATTTCAGACTTGTTTATAATGCATTCATCTGTTGCTGTGCAGACACACATTGTAGGTTGATGTCTAAAATTGTAGACTAGTTTCATCTTAGTCCTACAACGCAAGACATATCACATGATATGTTTGTTTTGGTGCTACCAAAAACATAAATAACATGTGATACATCTTACACTGAAGGACTAGTTTCATCTTAGTCCTACAACATAAGACATGCTACCAAAAAAACCCCACAAATAACATGTGATATATCTTGCATTGTAGGACTAGTTTCATCTGTGCTCCTTGCAAGTTATAACCAAAATATATGGTGTACTCTGGAGGGTGTGTGTATCTGTATCAGTATTTGTGTTCGATTTAATTTTAAGGACCGAAAAGGAAATGTCCAAGAAAATGAGGAGGCAGTGTAACCCAAATGTAAAAACATTAACCCTAACCATATGATATTCGGTTGAATACAGTAGTCACCCTCTTGAACGGCCCCCCTGACAAGCGGCCACCCGCTTCTTATGGCCAGAATCCCTTGGCACCGACTAGTTTGTGTTCAAAAGTACTCCTCAAGAACGGCCACCCCTCTAATGCAACCAGCGGCCACCATATTAGTACAAAAATGTAAAATGTTCCCCTCACTAGCGGCTACTTTTTATTTCAAATGTGTCCAGAATGAATAATTAATTTATGTCATGACATAAGGTAAGTAATGAGATTATCTCTATCGTCGATACATGTCTCCCAATGTCAAGTTTCCGTTACTGAAAGAAGTGTTGACTAAAGTACATGTAACACTAAGATTAATATTTTATCATTGTCTATAAAAGCCAGTGTTTACAGGAAATGGGCTCAACAATGTTATGATAGAGTTTTAGGCTTCACACATCTATTGAGTTCTTCTCTTTGATGATTACAACCGGATGTAATTGTCAAGATCATAACAGGGTCAGCTTAAAAATAGATTTTGTGCAGACACATACACAGAGAAATTAACTTTGAACAAAACTGGGTACCAGACAAAGACCAAAAAATCATGTGACAACACATTTATCGCTTCCTTTACAAAGAAGGCATTTCGTCCACTCTACAAAAGTTTCACCTGCATAATTAAATTGCATACAGCTAGCAACATCCAAATAAATCATTACCAAACATTAATATGTCATCATGTAAACGGAGACAATTATTTTAGAAAAAAGTCAGTTATTCTACTCAACAACATCAGGTGAGGTGAGGAGGGGGACTTGCTGAACAATTTTAGGTAGAAAAGACGAATAAAACAATTTTATGTTGAAAAGACTCGAATAAACAACGTCGTAACCGATAAGGAGGTTAGTCAGCACAGTGGGAAAATGGAGCAAATGGAAAGAAAATTATGTATGTACCAAGATTTAAATGACGTTTTTGAATGGTTTTGCAATGTGCATGACAACAACACCCGCTCGCATATCACGCTTACGCCAAGAACAAGAACTATTAATGCATATTCAGTTGAAATAAGTTTATTATTTTAACAAGAAGAACCTTTTAATAATTAATGTTACTTTTAAACGAAGATATTAAATGAAGATATTAAATGCTTTGAAGAATGTAGCTTTCTTACTACACATTACATATTCTTCTCACAAATAATTTAGTCCATCTCTCGAAAGGCCACTCGTCTTATAAGGCCACTTTCCCGGTACAGAAGAAGTGGCCGTATAAGAGGGGGGCCACTGTATGTGCAGAAAGTAACCATATTTGTGTACTTCAATATTTCTGCAAATTTTGGATCAATAATCACTGCAAACTGTTCCATGCTACATGAATCTTATCTTTCATTGGTTCTGAATCAATATTTTCACGGGCGCAGACATCTTTAGATATGACTAATGTAGGGACCAGGGTGCATGCTGATTCGGACCAGGCTTATTTGTACCTATCGGACCATATCACGGACTGATTCGGACCATATGAAATACTATTGAAATAATATTAAGTTTTCGTCTTAGATTAAAATACCACATTAGGAATTGCTTAAAATATGTTATTCTCATTATTTCCCAGGTAGTTGAGAGGCACACAACTTCATTTAAGAAAACAAAAACCAGATTTTTACGTCAGATAATGATGTAGTTCACTATACAAATAAAAAAAATTTTTAAAAAATGTAAGACAGTTTATCTTCCATTGCCAATTTAATAAATTTAAATATTTTCAAAGCTACCCGTTCACAGTTGTGCAATTTAAATAGTTTATTTGATTCAGAAACAAAATAATTATTAACACTGAAGAAAAAATGTGAAAACAGGGCCCTTGCATTATTTTATTTTCGATAATACAAAGCGAACAAAGGTGGTGTTCTCTCAACGATTTTGAGCATGATGACGAAAGTGTGTCTTCCCCACGTTAAAAAGGGAAAAAGAATTAGCATTTCATCAATGCCGCTATAATTGTCTTATCATATTATCGCCGTCTGTTTATTTGATAACTACTCAATTAATTTATTGCAAAACATAACAGTGAGATCATCTGACCATCGATTAGCAAAACCTGTTTGATCAATTAAAGCAAAATTTGTTGTAATTGTCCAATTTGCTGAATTTAATATCATTAAAGAACACAAAAATATAATGCTGATTTAAATAATTGTGTAATCTTTGATTATAAGGACATGTTATTACATTATATAAGTCAATACATATTAAAATCTCTATTCAGAAATCAAACTTTTAATATATTTAATATGTGCTTTAAATTAATAAAGTGTATTTGCACAATTTTTAAAGGTTGGAATGAAAATAAGTTGTTTTATTGGTTGAAGGTTTGACTCGAAAGGTGAGCATTCCACGATAACAGTAATCCTGTGTTATTCATTAATAACTCTTGACACAATATTTATTTGGTAAATATAATTCAAAGAAAACGTGATTTGCATTAGAACTCAATAAAAAACCACTGGTTAGTTTATATACATTACTGTTTGAAGCCGTCCAAAGTCTTTTATTCTGGCCTGATTTATAACAAGTTTCAAAATGTTCTTTTTTTCTTTCTGTTTTTTTAAATTGAGAATATGAATTCAGAGAGTAAATTTATGTTTTCTTTTTTCCAAACACTGACATATTATTTTGGTTTGTAAAATAAAATCTGAATGCGACAGTTCGTATCTATTTTGTTTTGATTTTGGCTGGAAATTTACTACGAACTATATTATGTAAATTTAAGAACTAAAAATCAAGTTTTTACGTTCTCTTACTATGTTTGTAAAAATAGCAGTAACTACTAAAGCAAATAATGTACATGTGTTCCAGTTTGGGTTTTTTTAAATCATATTTGACATAGTCAGAATCAGCGTGTTATTTGATCCGAATCAGCCCGACCTTCGATGCAACATAGTGGTACTACCGATGATTTCCTTTCAGTGATGTATTTGATTAAGACAAAAACACACAGATATTGTATTCCACGTCATTTATTTTTTTTTTATTTATTTATTTATTTATTTTATTTTATTTTATTTATTTAAATCGGAACCTGTCAAAGCCGGAATCGATCTATTCCATTTGTCTTCTAGTTGCGGTGAATAATTTATAGCTCAGTTGAGTTTCCCAATGAGGGATTTGATACTAAATAGTCCGGATCACCACCAATACCGACCTAAATTCACGATTCTCCTCGCAACCGTATTACACAACATCCACTTTTATTTATTTATTTATTTATTTAAGTTTTTTTAATTTTTATTGAGATTTACCTTTGTCCATAATTAAGGTTAGGAGTTAGTCCCCTTGGGAAATATCTGGTCTACCTTATCTTTTTACATGTTCTTTACTAAATTTTAAGTAATAGACCTGACCTTCTTATCAACTTAGAATGTTCTCCAAATGAATTTGATGGGAAAATGACCTTCATCCTGGTTCTATCACTGTGTCTTATTTATGTACAACGGAAAAGTAAACAGAAATTCTTTTTTCCTATCTAAACATCTGGCTGGTGTTATCAGTTTGTTTAGTCGTGTTCAGTTTTAATTTGACAGGATTTATTTCTTTAAATTATTATTTGTAATTACAAAGTGATCATTAATACTTTTCGGACTAAATCATTATTTTGGGATTATTGTGAATTCATTCAAGCACATTTTGGATTATATCATTGTGATACATCAAGACTGTTAGCACATTAACACTATTCCAGGCTGTTGGTATACCAGCACTTTCAAGACTGGAATTCATTCAGAAAACCACTGGAATTCATTTGTTATACTCCATACTTTGGACTTCTGATAGAATTTTTAGGACTATTTGGCTTTTAACTCATAATACTGTCAGTTAATTTTAAATTTTCATTTTGTATTCTAGGGAAATAAATTATTTTTTGAATTTTACAAAACGTGTTGGTTTTCGTTCTTTTCTCTTACACAGTTTAAGACCATAGAGTCGTAACAACTTATTTATTTTGGAACATAGCACCCAGTACACACATTGTTTTCAAATCACAAGAAAAATAATCACATAATGTAAATTAACTTTATTTAAATCAGACAAACGTAGACTTGGACGTCTAAAGTTTATTTCAGCGTTTAAAAAAAACCTAACCCTAAACCAAAACCCTAACAATAACACTAACCCTAACCCAAACCCTAACCCTAACCCTAAACCCTAAACCTAACCATAACCCTAATCCCTAACCCTAACCCACCCTAACCCTAACCCTAAATCCTAACCCTGAACCCTAACCCTAATCCTAACACTTGGAGATTGGTTTTACAGATGTCCTGAGCGTGAATCAAAAGTCCAGTATAATTTTTTCTGTCTATCCTCTCTTCCTTTATATTGAATATTTCACCTGCTCACCCCCCCCCCCTTATCAGACATATAAACGGAAAGATTGTCAAATGAGATAATGGTATGAAACTTCAAAGCAAAATGCCTGTCTCCAGTTAGGCAATGTTTGCACAGGTTCATTATTGCTGTAAAAATGCTTTAAAGCATCTCTCTCTCTCTCTCTCTCTCTCTCTCTCTCTCTCTCTCTCTCTCTCTCTCTCTCTCTCTCTCTCCTTTTCTTATTCATACAGCATTATTTAATGGAAAATGCTTTATATTATGTTTTGCGAGTTCGATTTGATACATTGACATGCAGTGGTTCTCAAACTTTTTTTTCGCTGACCATTTGAACATAGTTGAGGGTCTTGGCGGACCAATTCATGATTGCTGACGGTCTCAGGGGACAACACAATGCTTAGTTTTTACTGTACCGTTAACTAACTATTGTAAGGCGCTTTGCATAAAAGCTCTACATATACAAAAATATTAATCTTTTTTTTTGTTTTAAATAGTTGTACAAATAGATGCACACAATTCATGATGATCCTGTTTTCTCCGTCTATCTTCATTTATATTAATTCTTCCACACGCGCCACCTCCCACTGTTATCATACGAAAGTGACATGATTGTCAGATTAGATCAAGGAAGGAAACTTCATAGCAACTTGTCTGTCGTCAGCTAGGCAATGTTCCTGTAAGTTCAGTAATGTTGTAAAAATACTTTAAACACAACTCTCTCTCTCTCTCTCTCTCTCTCTCTCTCTCTCTCTCTCTCTCTCTCTCTCTCTCTCTCTCTCTTATTCATTTAATGCGATGGATGAGCCTGTTTTTTTTTTTTTTTTAAGTTTAAGGTTTTTTATTGGTCATCAACTTTTCCGCGGACCAACCGAATGAAGCCATTGGAAAGGTAGGCAGTTACCTTATATATAGTTCAAACATAACAATACACTACGTATAGATTGGTCTGCCAATGTGCAAACAGATTCGTGTTTGCTCTACGTCTTTCACAACAACAAAAAAAAATAGATTTAGTAGAACGAACAGCACTGTTATAATGCGACGTCAGATCTGGGTCTGTGATGTCCGCGGATGAGTTCGTGTCGTGAAAGATAAATCTGATAGACTTGCAAATATATCAAAGTTGGCTAGTTAACTTGACTCTCAAACGAAAAATATACGGAAGTTATCCCTCTAGCTACAGGTGGACCAACTCACTTCCTCTAACTTAAATATACATCAATAATAACAGATTAACCATCGCAGCATTTGTGTTTGGAGAGACGTGGAAAGAGCAATGTCAAAGGAATCACGTAAAAGGTAAAACATTTTTTATTCTGCATTTTCATAAAGGAATTGTTAAATTATATTTAAAGAATTTCAACATGTAAAGTTAAATTGAAATCATGTTAGCTTTAAATAAGTCCGATAAAGTATTGAATTTTCTGTAAAGTACATGATGGCAAAATGCTGATATGGAGAAAATTAAAGAATTAACTTGACTTGGACCGATAAGTAACCTAAATTTGGCTAGGTCTCACGATGAATGTAAATGTTGGTGAACACTTATTAACTATGGGTAAATTCTGAAATAAAATGAATGTAACTGATATACAGCACGCGCAGCATCGATAATAATTGGATTCTCTCTCTCTCTCTCTCTCTCTCTCTCTCTCTCTCTCTCTCTCTCTCTCTCTCTCTCTCTCTCTCTCTCTCTCTCTCTCTCTCTCTCTATATATATATATATATATATATATATATATATATATAGTTAATAAGAGTTCACCAATATTTACATTCATCGTGAGCCTAGTCTCTCTCTCTCTCTCTCTCTCTCTCTCTCTCTCTCTCTCTCTCTCTCAGAGAGAGACAGACAGACAGACAGACGGACAGACAGAGACATAGATTAACTAGTGTCATACGGTTGGCCCCACGTTGGCAGGTCTGCTCTTCCTGGCGCACAACAATATTGGTTTTAAAAATATAAAAGAAAACTGAGGTAAAAGAAAGAAAATAATATTCTGGGTCGAAAGAAAATTCCAGCCCCCCCCCCCCACTTCCTATTCCCCCAAAATTGTATACAGTTGGTCCCTTAGTGACCGTTGGTGAAGGTAAATTAAAATTATAATTACATATTTATTTACAGAATCGGTCTTGGGCCGACTTTGTTATGGGCCGACTCCGGAATGGTCCGATCTTGACAATCATGATTTCTAAATTCAAAATTTGTATGGACCGAATTAGCCTGGTTGTTATATTCGTACCGCATACATATTCATAAGTACGGCATACACCAGTCTATGACAACGTGTGTAATGGGCCGACTGTGTTATGGGCCGAATCCGGAACGAGCTGATATCTCCGGCCACCGGTGGAAACCGCCGGAGGCGAATCATTAAACACATTAAATTGACGTGCATTCTTACAACTACTTCCTAGGCTTTTCACAGCATGACGGAAATGGGTGTTCTGATCAGTTAGAAAAACAGAAAAGCAGACAGAGAACAACTTGATAGTCTAAAGTTTTTCATAGACCAACCTTAGATAAATTTTTTTACATTAATTATTGGTACGGAGACCAACCGAGCGAGGCATTATTTCATAATCTTTCCGCAGAAATACGTTCGGACAATCGGCCGCTTTCTTGTAATTAATAAAAAAATTTCGACTGACCTTTGTATACGGATAGCAAGTAAAATCCTTCTTCTTTGCACCCATATCATTAAATCCTTCAAAACACACTTTTTTTGGTAGTAATTCCTGTCAGAACAATAAGCTTTATCCATCATCTGTTGACTTTTTAAAAATTTCTGACGGATGCATAGAAGTTAGCATCACCCCAAGGTGAGAATAACGCGTAGAGTTCCTAATGATATAGTCCTCGCTAGACGGTTACTAGAAACACCGAAATACGCTCAAAAACCGAAATGCACACTGAAACACACAATTATTTACATGTTTTAGGTGTATATATTAGTGTACACCCCGATATTAGGATTTGTAATTGCTTCAATAATAATAATAATAATAATAATAATAATAATAATAATAATAATAAGCAAAACAAAACTTTGATTTAAGCAATTCTGATACGAATTATTTATTTTCGACAAATTCCCAGCGCAATTCATTGAATGACTTACTTGGTTTTGCTCCACTGTACCGGTATGATAGATCGCGAATTGGTCAGAACTTAAAATATAAACATGAGAATCCATAATGTGTATTTACATATTTTCGGTGGCAATATAATATACTTACGTTTTTTAAGTAAATAAAGACGTAAATGACACACAAAACGAGTTAAATCGGTCCAATCAAGTACGAAGGAGTGACTTCTTGACAAGAATGGAGCAATAAAATATAAATAATTCCTATAAAGATCACTTAAATCAAATTTTATTTTGCTTTTTATCATTATTCAAACACATAAAAATCATAATACATTTATCTTCATGAGTATTATGGTAAAAATATGTGTATTTCGGTGTGTATTTCGGTTTTTTAGTGTATTTCGGTCTTTCTAGTAACCCGGTCATGGAATTAGAAATGAAAAGGCAAAGTTCTCAAAACCAAATCATATTTTTGTTTTAATCTGGACCATTGCTAAGAATTTTGACCCAAAATAAATAATTTTCTAACATTTATTTTCAGTAATTCCGGCGGAAAGTCGGTATCAGTCAAATTCCGGTTCGAAATATCGGATATTTGGCAGAACCCTGACTTGGTTTTAAATATGGCGACCTCCTGGGCGGAGAAGATACCGGCAGTGTTATTGACGAAAGTGCCCTACGTCAGCGCTGTTACTCTGTTAATGTTACTTGCAGAAAGAGCAAAGAATGAAACGTAAGCCTCTTTCTCGATCATTCCCCTGCATCACCTCATTTAATTTTAGGCAAGCTTTGTTGTGTAGTAAATTTAAGAGACTGATGTGCAGTCAGGTGCTTGACGTGAGCTTGATGTTGAAAAAATGCAATAATCTCTATGAACAAATCATACAGAGTGACAAAATTACATCATATCACCCCCATGACCCGTTCTGACATAGTACCCTGTCTATCATATATGAATTTCACTTTTTCAAAACATGACTGCACTTCATATTCTCAGATAAAATCTATATCTTCTTAAATTCGATTTACTGTAACGAATCTGTTAACCAGTTTGTCATCTGATAATGTGCAGCGATTGTATGCAAGAGTTAATCACATGATTACCATATTTGTCAAGAAGCAGCAAATAAGTCAAAATATGTAGGTTTTCTGCCAAATTCTGGTGGCTTTCACAATTGACAGGTGTTGACTTAAAAACTTTGTTGTACATGATTTATTACTTTTTGTTTAAATAGTCTGGTCGACAAGTACTTTTATATTCCAGTTGGTGTGCCCATTCTCACTGACAATCCTGGCACTATCGTCCATCACAAGTGGTTACATATACATTGTTTTAATTCTCTCAGATAAGTTTCTGTTGTTAGAGGGTACAGGTGACAGTATGAGAGCGACTAAAGTAGCATCCAATTTTCAAATTGATACATAATTTGTGCAGCATGTACATCAAGACCCTAAGTTCTGGACAAGTATATGCTGTCGTAAGTATTTTTTTGTAGTATTACTGCAATATCAGAGTAACTCCCCTTGCATAATATGGAGTCTACATGGCATCTGTTTATCAATCATTTCCCACAATCATCTGATTTACACTGGAAATTAAATGTATGTTAATATAGAGGAAAGAACACCAAATAGACATATATCTTGAAGGTCAGTGTCTTTATTTACTTATTTGCCAACTGCTAATTTTAAGACCAGCGATACCATAGCACTCCAGTATCCTGTTTATGCTTTGCTTTTTCGCTGTCTTTTTTCAAACTTCAGTTCTCTTGTCTTGGAGAAGTTTCTGTACTTCTCCCTTAACCTCTTTAATTACACCACAGTTCTCTTTTGTGATGATTGTAATATTGTTTTTATATTTTGCTTATGAGTGTGAAACATTATCATCTGTCTTCCCATCTTTGAAGTATTTTATATGATAACACACACTGTCCTTTGAGATATGGCAACACACACTGTCCTTTGAACTGTTAGCTTTTGTCTCATCTTGTATGGCATGTTGAATTTCCCTTATTGAATACTGTTATGAGTCTATGCTCTTAAAATAAGTAACAGAAAAGAGTGAAGACAACAAGCTTTGTAAAATTGAAGAAATAATTTATTTCCCTAGCATACAAAGTGAAAAATGAGAAAAAAGAACTTATGGTTTTGCGAATTAAATCCAAAAATAATCCAAGAAATAAAGACACAAGTCCTAGTAATAAAAAGTCCTGAATAAAATTCAGTTCAAGTCCCAAAGAGATTTAAAATTGACGACGATGACGTGACTTATGGCCTACGTCGTACTGATGTGTCAACAGTCTCTTGTTGAATCACAGAAATATTATTCTGGGTTTGAATTCAGTATAAATTCCAATGAATGTCTTTATCCAAGAATTTTGTCAGAGCACTTTTGTATTTCCAGAGAAAATAATCACTTGAATTCAATAATTTGAAGAAAATAAAAATTCAGCCCAAACTGGACACAACATAATACAACCCAAAGTACTAGATGTTAAAGCACGACTGGTAAAATCTTGACAGTCACAAGATAATATAGTTTTCTGTTTGACCTCAGGTCACAAATTAGCATTTTCTAAAAACAACCATTCCCTAATGGAAAATAACCTTCTTGAATGATTTAATGAGCCTTGTTTATTTAAAACATAATACCCTATAAAATTCACTTTAGAATCCACAAAACACTGACCCAAATCAACATGTTTACCTAAATAATAATTTGGTCAATGAACTCATACCCATAAAGGATAATGAAGCTATTATTAGTTGTTTACATCAACGAAATAAAAAAAAAATTTTAAAAAGTCAATCAGGTCAAACAGAACTGAACTCAGTTCTGGACAAGGTCAAGTCCAGTAAACAATGTTACATTACAATAACATGTAATGGAATTAAAAATAATTTAAAACTAACAGACAAACAATTAAATTAAATATACATAACAATACTACTCCTTAATATAACTGAATGCCTTAGGCATTTTTTACAAATGTGAATAACACTAAAACATATACACAGCAATGTCTTGTTATTAACAAAATGCACATTAAAAAAGGAGTAACTACAATATACATGTATAGGCAAATAATTAAACTGATGAAACCAAAAATAGAAATTTATGGATTCAACATCATTATATTGGATGAATTTTGATCATAATGCTGACCACAGATTTCAATGATTTTATGGTGGGCTTTTTTTAGATTTTGATCAACCACTGTTCCTAGTGATCTGGTAATTTCTTACTTTTTATTAAAACAAAGATTGAAATAATTTACAGCTAATTACTTTCAAGAAGAAAAGAATAAAAACCCGTTAATGGACATGGTTTCTTTGATTTGTATAAGTTGATCAATGGTGAGGATTTTCAGATTTTATTCAGCCAGCATTCTAACTGATCTGAATAACCTCTTAGTTTTATTAACACTAAAATTGAAATAATGTACAGCTAATTGCTTTCTCTCTTGAGAAAAAAAGAAAAAAAAACATTAAGGGAAAGAGTTTCTGTGATTGTTTTATTTTGATTTCATTATGTAGTTCAGTATACGTGTATGTAGCTTGGCAAATTACCAATGACAGGCTTTACAGGATACCATTTGACCATAAGCACAGGTGCTTGGACTTTGTTTATACCAACACATGTATTAGAATTCAGGTTATCTGAATAATTTCTATGAGACACTTCCCCCAAAACACATGTACTATTATTATTATTACTTTCTTCTTCTTCTTCTTCTTCTTCTTCTTATCTTACTCACATTTAGGTAAACACTTTTAATTCTTAGAATCATAACATAAGACATGTCAGGTAGGCACAACCCTCAATCACAGA
Source organism: Megalonaias nervosa (assembly GCA_016617855.1). Taxonomy (NCBI): domain Eukaryota; kingdom Metazoa; phylum Mollusca; class Bivalvia; order Unionida; family Unionidae; genus Megalonaias; species Megalonaias nervosa. Next base: position 35,928 of record JAECUM010002716.1, on the reverse strand, counting down.
CAAAAATTAAGAGCAGATTATAGATATACATAACACCACTTATATCCACAAAAGTTCATCAAAAAACCACCAGTTCCTTCAAGGATATTTGCGGACAAGTAGACAGAAACTATCCACTCAGCGCATTGAAGGATATCCTTTCTCCATTGGAAGATTGGTGGGCAAAATTTGAGCGGGCATCTTAGTGGAGAAGATAACATTTCTTCATCCACAAATGAAAAAGATTGAACCTACTATAATGACTATATTGTTTGTAGGATTCTAAGACATGGTTTTTAGAGAACTACAGCATGATGGTTTTTTCTTACTTAGTAGAGGTAAAATAAGGGATTTAGATGTCCATTACAGATCTGGGTTAATGTCTTCTATACCCAATGAGTAATATGATAAAAGCAGATTTTGTAAGAAAAAAAAAATTACTGGTCTAGTTCATAGCCTTCTCCCTGCCCCATGACTTTGTCTTCACATTATTTGCACATGCTCATACTGTCAGTTATGGGCTGTAGATCTTTTTCGTCAATACCGTATATTTTTATGGACTTAATAGTGTCAATTGCAGGTTGGAAGTTGATACCAAATCTTTTTTTTTTAACAGCTGGGCAATATTTGAGCTGGTTGCAGGAAAGATCCATGCATTTGTTGTGTTTCTGCAATAATCTTCATGTAAAGTCTGATTGTTTTCTTGACATTTGTATACCTTTTATGTTTTCTAATGAAATTACTCAAGTGTCAATGCCTGTAAGTCCACTGTTTGCTAGTTTTTTATCTGTGCTTTGAGTTGCTGGTGGTTTTCCATTTCCACCAATACAGTGTCAAACTCAGCCATTGTAATCACTTTACATTCAATGGCCATTGAGTACAGCTTGGTAATTTTATTGAGAGTGCTTTGTGCTGCTGTGAAAAGTTCTGAATAGACATGTATTCTAGAATGCAGTTCTGACGAGATTATTTTACCAGCACCTCCAGACACACTGGTTACTATTGTTATGGCTCCAACGATTCTGATTGGTGTACCTATAACAGTTAACATAGTTGTGATTACTGCCACACCAAAGACAACTGGTTATGGCTGGAACTCCACAAATAGTATCTACAACTACACATGCAAATGCTTGTATTTCATAAGTAGTGCAATTCCTTGGCTATTTCATCTCGTAGCTGTTGTTGTGCTTCAGTTATCATCTCACGTGGGTAAAATTGAGAGTCTATCATAGTTCTTCTGTTAATAATGTAATCACGAAGTATAATTACTCAACAGGCAGACCCTTACCAGACTCATCAAATCCAGGTGCAACATGCACACGCACTCATAATCAGTTGGGGATGCAACTGGAATGGATTGGTTGGTGAAATCCACACTTCGTCATTGTAGAAACAATACCTGAGTGTTTTTATGCCTGGCTGATCATTTTCATGTGCTAATGCAATGATTCCAAACTGGCTTCGAGTTGATATTGGCATACTAGAGTGGTTCCAACTGTCAAATTCGATATGACCCTTAGCAAGATTTTATCTGGAAACACGACTCTGATGCAGATATTCATCAACAAGTGGAACCAAATTGCATGAGGTGTTGATGAATGCTCAAGAGCATGCAGTGCTTCAATGCTTCATTAACAGGATGTCTTCATATTGACATGTCCTGCTGAGTTTTCAGTTGCAGAGTTATGGTTGTCATGCACTGCCTTGGGTTAAATATTCAATGACTTTACATGGTGGTACAAACCCGTACAAGTCAAAATATGATAGATGTGTAGGTGTTACCATTTATGCGACCAAACAAGTCCCAGGTACTGTTGATGAAGCAACGTTAATGATGCCGGTTTTCCACTTGCATGGAGAGCCTTTGGCTCTAAGTTCTTCCAACATAAAGACCCCATGAAAATGCTTGACTGTTTGTGTGTGATTTGGATTTTTAACGTAGCTTTAAAAAATTTTCAGTCATATTGCTACGATGTCTGTAGTGTGGCAATTTATAGTGATGTCTAGCACTGGGGCATAATGCTGCAGACATGTAGCATCATGTCCCACTCAGTCACATTATCCTGACACCAGGCCAACCAGTCCTAACACTAACCTCTTAATACTGAGCGCCAAGCGAGGCAGCTGTTAGTACCATTTTTGTTAGTCTTCGGTATGATTCAGCCAGGGCTCAAACCCGCGACCTCCCACATCCAAGGCAAATGCTCTAACCACTTAGGCCACCGGAGCTATGTACTTATCTATAGGGTTTGGTAGCATGTCAGCACAATATGGGCTATATAGTACTGATTAAAAGGTCTAAAGTATTACATGTTGTTAGCATGTTTTATACTGTGAGTCCTGTTTTCCTTAGAAAATTTGGAATTTTTGTGTAAAATCCTGGCCATTGTAATAATAATAATATTAATAATTATTATTATTTGTATTATTATTATTATTATTATTATTATTATTATTATTATTGCAGTTAGTGTTATTAATTATAAACTTATTTCATTGCAGATATCCCCCTTTACATCCAAAGCTCATATACGTCAATCTGGGCCTCTATATCTTCGTTGGAATATTAATGTCACTGAAAGTTCGAGTGAAGGAAGCCTGCCTTCTATATGTGGGCCAGCTGATATTCATGACCTATAATGTTAACATGAACTCCAAGATGAACTATTTAATGAAAGAAAGGGTAAGGAAAAATAAATAGAAAATATGTTATTAATCAATATTGTGTCACTGTGCATATTTCTATAGCTATAGACTTCTAACTGTATGCCATATTTATATATATATATATTTCCTTGTGTCTACTAGCTCTTTTCGAAATAAGTTTTTAAATTCATGTTAAAATTACCAGCTCATACAAGTAAATCAGTTATTAGCAAAGATTCAGCATTATACATTTATTAATTACAGACAACCAAAATTAGCTCAATACATATTTTCCGTAGTTTTTCAAATAAATTTCATATTAATAAGCAAAAGTATTAGATGTTTAATATTAAACTTAGAGTTTAGTTGCTATAGGTTCACCAGAAGGACCTTTCTGTTTGGCCTTTAAAATTAGATTACTCACAGGGCCTAGTGTATGATCAAGACAAATAAACTAATAGAATTAGCCTGGTGTAAAGTAGGAAAGTGACCCAGTTGCTTGTTTAAACATGCACCAGCATTTGCAATCTTGCCGATGATTATAGTTCTATTTAATGAAATATTTGCAGAGAGGTGGTGCACTCATGCCTTGAATGCATGTCACTTTTATCAATTTTTTTTAATCGTGAATTCATTGTTCGTTTGTAGGTGCCAATTGTTTTGCGTATATTTGTATGCTAGATCACAAATTTGAAGTCACAATGAACTGTGAACCAAGGTGATATTCAAGCTCCCTCTACCCCACAGCTGTGTGCAATGGCAAAGCATGTGATGGCAGAGTGTGTTATGGTAAAGTGTGCAATGGCAAAGTGTGTAATGTTGATGTGTGTGATTGAAAAGTGTGTGATGGTAAAGTGTGCAGTGGCAAAGTGTGTGATGTTGAAGTATGCAATGGCAAAGTGTGTGATGGTAAAGTGCAATGGCAAAGTGTGTGATGGAAAAGTGTGTGATAGCAAGGTGTGCAATGGCAAAGTGTGTGATAGCAAAGTGTGTGATGGCAGAATGTGTTATGGTAAAGTGTGCAGCGGCAAAGTGTGTGATGGTAAAGTGTTACTTGTTTGTTCATTTTAATTCCAGCAGTATTTATAATGCAGAGAAATATATATCATGATATATTTATGAAAGATGAGGAACAATGGAAATTTATTAATTTAATTCTCATGCACCATTTTCTGAAATTGAAGCTGTCTTAATTAAATGATACTAAAATGTAAAATTACTCATGGTTTGTTTCCTTATTTACTTCCTAACACATATTACATTCTCTTATAATAATTATCACTAAAACTTTATAAAGTTGATTGAAATTTGGGAACATGACATATGTGACTCCATTAAAGTTCAAGAAAAAAAAGAAGTCGGTCACCTTTGAAAAATACATGTATCCTGGAATAATGTTAGCCACTTTTTATCCATCAGAATGTCCAACATAATGCTTAGATCACAAAAGTGTGTGTTATATACTGTTAGTCAGTGTTCCATACTGAATCGATATATTAATGTGGAATCAGTGTCCATGTCGGATTTAAAAAAAACAGTCATTTCCTGAGTGAAAGAAGCTTTCGGTGCATTTTTTTATTCTGTTGATCAAAAGTACCCCATTGACCAAAATGGAACGCGAGTACTTTGTTTTCGCTTGATACATATAACTAATTTCTGAATACACAATAAACTGATCCAGCCAATTTCCCAAAGCCCATTTTAATTACGGCTGTCCAAAATGACACTTTGTTATGTGAAGAGATAATTCACTCTGTGTGAATGAGCTTTATGTTTTCAGGTTGATTGAAATATGAGATTTCATCTCTACTATCCTTCCATGTATGTAACTGAACCAGTACCTGGCAGTAAGAGATAAATATGATGTTGCAATTTATCAATTCCTTTAAATGAGATAGCAGCCTATCCCAGCCTCAGTGTGGTTTGAATAGCATCAAAGAACACTATTGCCTTCTGATCACACACTGAGGCAGTGAGACATGTGTTCACATCAGAGAGTACTATTGCCTTCTGATCACACACTGGGGCAGTGAGACATGTATAGATTTCACATCAAAAGAGTACTGCTGCCTTCTGAATACACTGGAGCAGTGAGACATAATGAAGTTCACATCAAAGAGAACTACAGCCTTCTGATCATGTATGGGGCCCTGAGGCATGTACCGAGTTTAAGTCAGAGAGCACTAATGCCTTCAAACCACACACTGGGGCATTGAGACATGTATAAAGTTCACATCAAAGAGCATCACTGCCTTCTAGTAACACACTGGGGGAGTGAGACATGTATGGAGTTCACATCAAAGAGCAATGCGGCCTTCAGATCACATATTGGGGCAGTGGGATGTGTATAGAGTTTACATCAAAGAATACTACTGCTTTCTGTGGCAGTGAGAAATGTATAGAGATCACCTGGTTTCAGATTCTGGTTGACAGAGCACCCTTAGCATCCTTGCAGTGGTAGGATCTTTTAGTGCAAAGTTCCCACTCTTCTACACTTGTGTCAGTTATATTGTGATAGTTGAGAAAGTGAAACTCAGTTTCAACAAAACTGTTACATATGGAAAAGATGTAAGCTTTGATTTGAAAAGATTGGTGCGCTGTCATTAGCTTTGTTTTTGCATATAGTCCCTAGTTGTTGAGAGCTTTATGTTTTGAATGAAGTCTTTAGAACACTGAAAAATCTAATGGCAATCTTTATTATAACACTGGAATTAGGCTTGTTTGCTTGTACATGCACTCAAAGGATGTTGATGTCTTTGATTCCAACCTTCCTATTAATGCTAAGTGCTAGTAATGAATAACTTACATAATCAGTCTCAGGAATTAAGTCTGTTTGCTTTTGAAAATATGTGGAAGTGAATGTCAATATAATCTTTTTGTTTTCTTCAAAGGACAGATTTAAGCTCCCATGAAAAGAAAAGTTCAAAAATTGTAAAAGTAAAGAATTCCACAACATTTTGGAAGGTTAACCCAGTGGTCCAGTAGATATCAGCATTACATCATTGTAGTGATGCATCAGTGAAATAAGAACTACAACAAGTTTATTTTGCTGGGAAAGTCTATTGTAAAAACATGGCAACTGTTTAATATAGTGGCAGTCTTGCTTCTTTCAAAAAGCTGGTTGATGCTGATCATCATACGTATGAACACGGTAAACTTACTATATATATTCGCTTATGAGTCCAACTGCAAACTGCAAAGACCCAGATCTGCTGTCGCATAATGTGCTGGCAGATCTGGGTCTGTACAGTTTGTTAGTAGAACAAACAACATAGGCCCTGATCTGCAGGCGCATGATGCTATGGCAGATCAGGATTTTTGTTTGCAGTTTGACTTGACTTCTAAGCAAGTATATATGGTAGCTAGAATGCAGTTAAGGGCTTCTGTGGAAATGTGGAGGTATTTGAGAAATAATAAATTTTCTGTGGGAGCGTACTCTATGCATTTCATGTGGATGTCTTCCTTTAAACAAATTTCCAGTAATAAATTAGTTTTGTTATTCTACTTTAGTTTGGCTTCATTCAGAAAGAGTAACTAATCAGTTCTTTCAAGTTGGTTACATCACCTCGTTGTTTGTAAGTGTTAAACTGTATTTTAGATTTATTTGCAGTATTATAGGATTTCTTGAATCAGTTCTGGTTCCTGAGCAGTCAAAAATTGTTTTTCAAAATTGAAGAGTAACTATTCAGAGAAACATATTATCTTATCAGCATGCTTAATGCATGTATCTTACTATGCCTTTTTCTAATATCTATTCTGATGAAAGATCAAATGACAGGACATTTCATTGAACTATACAGTACCATATGTACTCGCTTATAAGACGGGTCCAACTGCAAACTGTGCAGACCCAGATCTACCATCACATAATGCACTAGCAGATCAGAGTCCATGAATCTTGTTAGGAGTAATCAGTAGACCAACAACATAGACCTTGATCTGCAGATACATTATGCGACTGCAGATCAGGATCTATGTTGTTTGCATTTTGACTCGACATGTAAGCAAGTATACATGGTAACTATTTTATATACACATGATACATAGCTTACAAAGATTTACAATTTTTTTTTACAGCACAAAATCAGTCTCCGTTGTCTTGGATGCATGGGAATTTTCATTCTATATACCCATCTTCAGAACAGCAAAAACAGCTCCAGCAAGAACAATACTATTCTGAGACGCATTGGAGAACTTGTTATCGGCTTTTACCTGGTCCTTTCAGCCTACTACATAAATGATAGCTATGAAGACAAAAGAGCAATTCAGCACTTATTTGTGGGCCATGATTGGACTCGCTATTTTATAACTCTCATATATGCCGCAAGTGGTGTTTGCTTCCTAAGTGGATACTTTCTTAAAGATATTTCAATATCCTTGGTATTTTTGCTCCTTTTATACACTGGATTTGTAGATCTTCGAATAGATTACTGGCAGAGTCGTGGAATTTTATTGTGGGACCAGATCAGATTAATTGTGGACCATGTGACACTTATTATAGGATTTCTTTACTTGTCTTCAAAATATGACAATGAAATAGAAGTTGACAAACTTTTATAAATGTGTTTTGAAGGTTAATTACTGTATATACTTTATATATATTTATGAATGTTATTGACAGATCCCCAAACTTCGCCTACCTCCCTTTTACTAGCTGTCTATCAAATGTGTGTTCTGTTTCCAATGAACAGCTGTCCAGTCTCAAGTCGGGTTCTGTTTATTTATATCTCTTGTCGGACGCTGTTATTTATTATATCAGAAGATCAGGGGCACTAAGCCTGTCTGATTTCAAATTGGCTAGCTTAACTGACAGCCTTGCCTCCTTGGCCAGTTTTACTATACGATGTGTAGGAATTCAGACCACTATAATTTCATACCAATGATCTTGAAACTTTCACTATGTTCCAGAAGATCTTTAATGGTAAAAGAAACTATGCATGGCTATCTAAGATTTATGCTTACCTGTTAGATTTAATTTATTACTGTAAATCACAAAATTGGTTGGCATCTAGTTGTTTGGCTTTCATTAAGTTGTACATTTGTGTCAGAATGTTAGGCATTATTTGTCCCAGAGATGTGTGCAGTGTGGTATGTAGATGCATCTTGGTGAGGACAGCATCAACCTATCAAAAACAAGGTCTTTGTGACCAATATTTTTCATTTCATTGGCTTTAGTTAAGTTTTGTGTTTAGGTCAGTTTCTCAGAATTATTTGTCACAGAATCATGCACCTTAGTTTGTAGATTCATACTGGTCAGGCACAAAATCATCTTGCCAAAAGTTGGCCTCTGTCATGTTTTAGTGCGTACCACACATGAACCAAAACTAGGTCAGTTGACAGATTTTCATGCTGCATTGATTTGGTCAAGTGTTTCATTCTGGTCCCTTTCTTAGAAACTATTGGTCACATAATCATGCAGCATGATATGTAGATGTGTATTGGACAGTACAGCATCATCTTATCAAAAGTAGATTACTGCGATTTATATTTCACACAAGGTGACTTTGGTTACATCTTGCATTAGATTGGTATCTCTGACATTACAGGCCACAGAGGCTACTGTGACCTACGTTTCATGTCTCAGTGACTTTTAGTTTTGCAATTATGCCATTTTGCAGGCATTCTTTGCAACAGAACCATGCACATACAGCACCATCTTTCCAAATGTAGGTCATTGTGAATACATTTCATGCATCTTTGGATGCAGTTCACTTTTACATCAAAGTCATCATCTCAGGCATTATTTCTCACAGAAACCTGGAACTGTGTGCATCTTACCATCTTATGAAAATTAGGTCATTGTGATCAGTAGCTTACACCTCCATGACTGGCTGAATGTTCCATTAAAGTCTGTTTCTCATGCAGAACATTCCTGTGCTGTAAACATATTTCTAGTTGTGATGTTAAAAAAGGTGATAGTTATATGATAAATTATTATGCCGATGTATTTATTTATTCAAAACAAGATTTATGCAGTACAGCAAATAAAGATTTGTACATATATCATTTTATTTTAAATGTCAATAATAATTATATATCCTATTGTAATTGAAGGAAAATGTATAATTTTGAATTACAGTAAATCAGTACAGTATTAAGTTTTGTTTATGCTTATTTATTTGCCCCATATTCACCTGGTTATCATTCTGTTTTCTCCTAATCTCACAATCTTTCTGCTTCTATTTCATCTTTCATATTGTCATTGAGATTTTTAAAATCAACTGATTGAATAAATTGTTGTGATTCAATTGTCACTATTTTTAGAAACAGAATTACATTACCAAAACACCTGTATATTGATACAATATTGTTTTCTTTGATTGATGGGGAAAGTCACAAGATGTTATGAATATTTTTACCTGAATAAATGACTGATAATGTTCCAGATTTGAATTACTTTTGAGGACATTTTTTATAGACCGTATTCGAAATCTGATTGGCTGATGCTGTTGCTAATTAACATATTAATATTCAGGTAAAGCTTGACACCAGAAGGGTCATCTATTAATGTTAATTGGGTGGAAGGTAGGTTTATTACTACATCAGGGCAGTCGTACAGAGCGACTTGAAGTACGGCCTGTCGTAAAAAACGCCTTGAAGTACGGCCTGTTGTAGAAAGCGACTTGAAATACGGCCTGTCGTAGAAAGCGACTTGAAATACGGCCTGTGCCTAGAGGGTCTTAATGAGTGGAAGGAGTTCCATCGCTAGATGGTAGCGCTGCGCAGCAACCACCAAAAAAATTTACGGTGAACCGCATCAACTAAACTAGCCTCTGGACACGAACAAGTTTATTACGCCAGATGGAATCCACAAGCGGACATACAGCCCCTACCGTGCCGCTCAAGAGCAGTACTTCTCGGCTGAAGAGTACCTCAAAGAACTCTTTGGTCTTGAATTAAAATGCATTTGTAGGCAGTGTCGCACCTACGTTGCCGAAGCAAATGGAACTGGTTTTTATGTGGCCGCCAAGAACGCCACTTTCCAGTCTCCTGGGAAACTTGGGGTTTTGGTACCACTCTTTCAGGCACTATAACAACGTTGCCAAGGTTTGGCAGCTGTCATTTCACCTTATCTGTGGAGACGGCAAAGGCAACTTCATGCAACACACTCCACACTTCGATTTCCATTACTAACTAGCTGTCTATACCAGATCTACAAATGCTTTTGTTATAAATATTTAAATGGTGCCTGATCAATGAATTCAACGGGCCTTTTCTGCCCATGCCAAAGAGGAAGAGTACTTCAACGGGATTTTTGCCCGTAGATGTTAACTGAATACCTACAAGCACAATCTGTCGTTTATGGCGCACGAAGCTTCTACGCAACGAAACACTACCAGAAAAAAAAAGTATATAGTTATGGCTGGCCTGGGAAGTAAAAATATATCAGCCTTGTTAATGGGAATCTCAAGAATGCATATAATCTGAGAAAAATTTATTGGCATATGTAACAACACATTAATTGTTTTATAAATCATTAAAAATATTTTATTCCTTGGTAGCTATAACGAAATTGGGAGAAAGGGTTTCTGTAAACGTGCGGCGAGTCCATTTCCTTTCGTCGAATTTACTAATTTTACCTCGTACGTGTGTATTCAGATGGGATTGTTTGTTGTCCCACATTTGGAATTGGCCTTTACATAATACGAGCATTGTGACTTGTGAATTCCTTGTGCAGTACAGACGGTGCATGGGTTGTGTCAAAAGTAAATCGAGTATATGCGTAAAAGTTTACATTTCTCTAAAGTCTTCTCTTTAATGGTCAATTCTTATTGTATTTACATAAATGTATTTGTACACGTATTGTATCACTTTGCAATATAATGTAACCGTGTTTTCCTTATTTTATGGGGAGCCGTGGCTGTGAGTTTGTGGACAGTCAGTCTAGTTATCAAAGACCTTCAGTCTGATTAAAATCAGATCTCCACTGTCCAGGGTGAAGATCTAAGAGCGACCGCTGGTGACCTCTGAGTTAGCCAATGGAAATGCAACTTTCAGAAATTTGAAAGTGAATCGAATCGATAGGCACACACTGGTGCTCTTCAGCTATACTGTTCAGTCTCCCAAATGCGAAGATATGAGGATTCATATGATTGGCTGATAAAATTAGCGATTATGGTAATAACATTTCACCAGAACATGACCCCTAAGCGGTTGCTGTCAGATCTTCTCGTAGGATAGTGGAGATCTGATTTTAATCAGATTGCAAAGACCTTAGAAAGTTCGATATTCGATCGGCCGCCTCCATACCCCTTAGAAAAGGAACTTCGCTTCCATTTCCTTGGATAGAACGTTTTGGATTACTTGGTATTGTATTCACAATGCTAAAGTTCCACTAGAATTTTTTTTATAACTTTAGAGAATTAAATTATATGTTGATTTTACTAAACTTGTTGGTTTTGCTTTTATATGTTACACAGTTTACGACCTTAGATTCGTAACTATTGAAGACTTGCTTAAAGAAATGGACTTTGACAAAACAAGCAACAAAAAAAAATGGTTTTATAGGAATCAGACAGATACTCAGTACGTGATTCGGCCCGTTTTAGATCTCGTGATAAAGACATCTGACAAGTCTCAGGCTTTGATGTAGATAACACGGCCCAGGAATTCTGGCTCATTCAGTTCTTCACTTTTTCACAGGTAAGACAACAATATTGTCATCATAGTTGAAACTAAAGGCAATAATGTTTTAATTAAGTATTAATTTTGTTAAGTATATAGACTATCTTTTGTTAACGTAGGACTTAGTTGCTCCGCTGAGTGGTCCTTATACACAAGTTTGACAGTAAGTGTAATAAATATGCAGACTCGTTGTATTAACAGTGATTTATTCGTGCTGACCAGCACATGAAATAAGTACAAAAGCAAAATAGAGGTAAGCTTTCCTGCCACGGCAGCCTAGGCGGTTGAAAATGGCAAGATTTAAGTCACCCCAACCTTCGTACCATCATGTCTCGGGTGAAAAGAAAATCAAAAAGAAAACGTACAGATTCTTGTTTTGTGGTCTCGAATTTGAGGTCGGCTGTTGTGACCAGACGGATTCGTATCTACTGGACCTGACTGAAGTAGGTTATCACAGTGTCGGGGTCACATAAGTTTGCTATACGATCACATAGTAATTTATCATGAAGAAAATTTTCGATGCCCTGTATCGGCTACCTTCATGTCTACAATTTGCTATATTCGTCTTAGCGATTTTTTTAAAAATACCTTTAACAAATGAACGCAAAGAAACTTGCAGTAATCCATCCTTTTTCGCCCACTTTCAGTGCTATAGAAAAATGCAGAAATTGAGGTTCATCTGTTATATTTGCGGAACAATCAATTAAACAGGCTCATTGGCATTAAGCGCGTATACCAAACTCTAGGAAGCGCTACAGTCGAGATTTGAGGACTTTCCATTTTCCCAACTATATCTGCTATATTTTATAAAAGCAAGCTAAAGTATAGGGTCCACTCGACACCTCCTGCATGACACAAATACTGACTAATCAATCTTAGATTTAAAAAATCGATTCTTTAAACAGCAAAACTAAAAAGCTGTTTTTGCCTAAGATACTTCGAATGATAAAGGTTATCGATTTCGAAGAGGTAGGAAGACTAGTTGATTTAAATGTTAATCAAAGATTAGCTTAACTACACTCAGATGCGTTTAGGTCTTTTATCTAATATCGAATGTAGTATCGTTCTGTTATTATTTCGGCCGTACAAAAAAGATCAGATTTCGCACACACACACAGTAACGCGACAATATCAATGCAAAGAGGTCGGAGGAAGGAACGCAGTATATCACCTATAAAAGGAGTGATGATCACTTTGCTTTCTGTTTACGCAGGCAATTATTGAAGAACAACTAGAATATTACGTTACCAGCTTGATACATGTAGTGACATTTATCCCAAATTTGACTGCAAATTATATCTCGATTCAGAGTAATGAAAATATCTTGGTTAAAGTCACTGTACGGCTCCTGGCAAAGTCATCCCTGATTATTTTAAGCTCTATATACAGTTGCCTTAGAAACCAGTCGAGAAAAGCACACCAGTCGGGATCTGGCAATTCCAGCGTCACTTTTCAAAAGTTAGCATACAGCGAGATATTGTACAATACCATCAGTTTGTTATTACATTGGTACAGTATCGAGAGATTTAGAATCCTTTCGGTGTGTTGACAACTACACTACGTAATGTGGCTGTTGTGGCGGTTGCGGTTAGAACTAAATTTTTTCAATCATGAAAAAAAAAAAAACGCCACTGCCTTGTGGGGTTCAATCAATGCTCAGGAAAATCACTCGTCCACTCTTTCTCGCAGAGTAAAAATTGGCTGGGCCGAGTCAAACTTTAGTATATACTCGTCCCTTGGCCGAGTAGATGCAAAGTTGCACCTTGAGAATGAATCTGAGTACATTTACTACTCTTAAACAGAGCCGAAGTTCAACAGTGATCAACATTTGGCGTGCATCCATTATAAATTAACTATGCATAATTTGCCTGTTTATAGTCTGTTGAAATGGAAACAAACGTAGTTGTTTGTTTTCATACCAAAGACTTATAAAAATGGTATTACAATGTAACAGATTCCTCGCTAGGCGCTCAGCATTAAGAGGTTTGTGTTAGGACTGGTCGGCCTGGTGGCAGAATAATGTGACTGGGTGGGACATCATGCTACATGTCTGAGGCATGATGCCCCAGTGCTAGACATCAGTATAAACTGCCACACTGCAGACATCGTAATGATGTGACGGAACAATTGTTAAAGCTACGTTAATAATCCAAAATCACACACACACACACACACACACACTTTCCAAACAAAATAAACCTGTTGTAGTTCTTCTTTCACTGATGCATCACTTTAGTGATGTAATGCTGATATCTACTGGACCAATGCTTGTAAAACTTTAAGGATCACACACACACACACACACACACACACACAGAGTTGTTTGTTGTTGTTATGGGGGGGGGTTGTTTTTTTTTTTCTTTCTTTTTTATGCAGGTACCTACTGTAAGCTTGATACTAAAATAGGTCTATATTGTTAACATGTTATGTTGCAGTCTCAAATTTAGGCCTCGATTGCTTAATTGTGTTTGCATTTACAGGGAAATTTGTAGTACTTCTTGTGTCATTGTGATGTGCAAAAAGATTCACTTTAAATGGAATATCACACATCTTTACGGATCAGACCTCTAAAATGTTAAAAAGAGAACCACAAAATTTGTGTGATTTTTCGTTTGGTCAGACAATGTTAAATTGGGACGCAGATCACCGTTATAAAGTTTTATTAATACATTGTCATGCCAGAGGGACTATGCCATTAGATATTTCTATAATCATGTAATTCCTTTTCACAAGAAAAATGTTGCCAACTTACATTCGAAATGAGTATTTTAAGTCTCTCAACCAATTTCCACCAACTTTCACACAATGCCTACTGTGTGATCTGTTTGTAAACCAGATAATGTTGAGCCAGCAGCAGACTGGTTGAAATCTGGTTAGGGTCATGACCTAGAAATGTTCATATTCCATTGGCCAGTCGCAGTCTTCCTTTAATGGCGCGTTTGTGTAGTTCTGAAATGAAGGCTTGACGAAAATGGACCATTTAAACCGAAAGATTGTTGAAATGAAGACGGTTGTAATTCTTCTTTCAAATGCAAGTTACAGACATATTTCTTGTGAAAAGTAATTACATGGTCGTATAAATATCGGTTGTCTTCTTTAATTTGGCGCAAATACTGTTAATCTTGGGCAAGCGTAATAATATTTGACCAAACGAAAAATTATAAAAATGTTACATTCTCTGTCTCTTATCTTCTGCCATGTCTAACTCTTCAAGATGTTTAATAGCTCATTGAATAGCAAATTATGACATCTAGATTACTGAAAGGGTTCACTGTAACGCGAATATCACTTAGACATCAAGGATTGTGTGTGAAACTTTAATATCTCGAGTTACAAACCTCGTTTCTTACTAAATGTTTATCAAAGGAACCATGTATTAGAACATGCTATGTTTGTGGTTTTGACCCATCTTAGTATCAAGCTTGCATCAAGTACCTGTGGTTCGAGAGTGAAAGTGTAAGCAGTGTAGGGAAGAAGTATACTGTGCCGAATATAGTGAGACAGGGACGAGTAACTCTTACACCTCACTCGTCCCAGCGATGAGGGCTTTGGAAACTTTTTTCATGAGTTCTGTTTCAACATACAACCGACCAATCCAGAGATGTTCTTGTAGACCAATTTTAGACATGTGTACCTACAGGTCACAAGACAAAAAGCATGCACGATTAATGTGAACGCATGTAATACACTGTGTCTATGCATTTTATATAATTCTGTCTAGATGTGTGCGTGTGTGTGTGTGATTTAAATTAGTGAAAGTAATACAGGTAAATCAAACTTTACTGTGGACTGTGTTACATCCTTATTTCGAGTGTCTGGTTTTTATTTGAGGTCAAAGCAAGACTAGGTACAAGTTTTAAAACAAATTTCCGTTTCCGCTCTGTGCTGTTTTGAAATCCTATGAAACCATAATCAGATATAAAGCAACAGTAGTGCTGCGTATCACATGTGACTGCAAGGCTCATAATTGAATTTCACATTACATGTACTTATATTTAACAAAATAAATTATTAGTAAAATCAGTTCAAGTATTTGGCTCAGAAATGAAGGTCACCATGACTAAAATATGAATTTGACCAATGTTTAATATGTTCTCAAGGTAAAAGAGGCGTTCTACATATTCTCAGGTGTATCATCATTAGATGTTCTCAGGTGTATCACACTATTTAACACAATTTTTTTTCCTGGGTAGTAAGTGTTATTTCGTAATTGCTTATGCTAAAAAGTATAGACAATGACTATTATTCCCACAAACTTTGCTCTTGTGACCAGGACAGTCATATTTTGAAATTTACCTATTTCCAATGAGAAAAAGAGGCGAATTTGTGTCTTTTCATTCACATAAAATCAGAAAAACAACATATGAATTAAAATTAACATGTATTTATAATAAAGTAATACAAAAATGACCACAACAGATTTAGAAGTGAGTAGTTTTTCGAGATGTACGATTATACTGTAAATCACTTTCACGAATCAGCCCCCAAATGTAGTCTCCCATCATGTTCTCGTTATACTGTCCTTGGTAGCGGCGTTCAGAGTCCAGTATATCCTGGTGGAAGCGCTCGCCTTGCTCCTCTAAGTACGCTCCCATGTTCTCCTAGAATTTATCAAGAGGAGTATCAAGGATATGGACTTTGAAGGACATCCTGCAGTCCATTGTGCCTCAGTTCTTCACCAGAGTCTCAACCAGCTCCACATAGTTTTCGGCCTTGCGATTGCCCAGGAAGCCCCGAACAACTGCGACAAAGTTGTTCCAAGCCGCTTTCTCCTTACTAATGAGCTCCTTGGGGAATTCATTGCACTCCAGGATCTTCTTTATCTGTGGTCCGACGAAGACACCGGCTTTGACCTTTGCCTCAAACAGTTTAAGGAAGAAGTCTTGAAGGTACTTGAAGGCTGCCAACTCCTTATCTAGAGCTCTGACAAATTGTTTCATAAGGCCCAATTTGATGTGCAGTGGTGGCATCGCACCTTCCTGGGGGGTCCACCAGTAGCTCCCACTTGACGTTGTTCCTCCCCACAGAGAACTCGGTCCGCTGTGGCCAGTCCCGCCTGTGGTAATGCGCCTTGGCGTCCCTGCTGTCCCTAAGGCAAAGATAGCAGGGAAACTTGGTAAAACCGCCTTGGAGACCCATCAGGAATGCCACCATTTTGAAGTCTCCGATGGCCTTCCTTGCCATACTCATCATACTTCAAGGCGTCCAGCAAGGTCTTGATGCTGTTGTAATCCTCTTTGAGGTGCACCGAGTGAGCCAGGGGAAGAGACGGCTAGTTGTTCCCATTATGGAACAGCACGGCTTTGAGGCTCCTGGATGAGCTGTCAATGAAGAGGCGTCACTCATTCTGGTTACAGGCGATTCCGATTGCCTCGAACAGACTGGTCACATTGTGGCAGAAGCAGAGCCGATCTTGTCGGGTGAAGAAGATGGATAAAGCTTGGTAACGCTTCCTCTGATCTGCGACTTGCACACTTTCATCCAATAAGTTCCACTGCTTGAACTTAGATGTCAAAAGCTCAACATTGGACTTGGTGAGGTCTTTTTGGTTGGGGTAGTATGGGTTTCTCTCCTCAGCTCATCCTCTGAAATTGTCATCTGCATCTACAACATCTTCTTCGCTCTCTCACTTGCTGCTCTATTCTAAAGACGGCTGCTCTCTCTCTCAGGAGGAGTGGGTACGGGGAGCTCAGGGCAGTGTGGCACCGGGGCGATGGATGAAGGAAGGTCAGGATATGTGATAGCAGGTGCATTCTTGCCAGTCCGACGTTTGGAAGGGTCCACCATGCAGAAGTAGCAGTTGCTTGAGTGGTCAGTGGGTTCCCGCCAAATTCTTGGGATAGCAAACTTTCATGGCTTTCTTTTTCCCTCTGTACCATCCTACAAAAATACATTTATTTCGCTCATGACTAATGTGTAAGAGATTCTCGCAACATTTTTCATATATGATATATTTTTTCAATAACATTGAAAATTGTCAAACATTTTAAAATTAAAAACTTTTACAATTTTAAAAATTTTAACAAATTTTATAACATAAAATACGAGCAACAATTGTCCGTCTTACCTTCCAGAATTTTTTTGGCAGTGCTTGCAGATGAAATGAGGTGCCTAGGGTTTGTCTTGATCCCCGACAGGCATGCTGAAATACGTCTTGTAGGCCTCACACATCTTAGCAGATGCTTCCACGGAGTACTATTTTGCTCTTGTTTTGATAAATTGGCCGCAGACATTGCAAAATGCGTCTGACGGATGCTTGCAGCCTCTTGACGCCATCTCAGAAAAATGCAGATATGTATCCACTTAGGCAGCTGGAACTAAACTGAACCGGTGGGCTTAAGGCCCCTGTATTTATAGTACTATTTATATTACAAAAAAGTTATAGAAGTTACTTCAAGTTTACTCAGCACTAAATCTATCTGGAATATTCTGGAAAATAGGTAAATTTCAAAATATCACTGTCCTGGTCACAAAAACAAAGTTTGTGGGGAATAATAGCCATGTTTTATATTTTCGAGGCATAAGCAATTAGAAATAACACTTACTACCCAGGAACAAAAAAAAATTGTTACACGGTGTCATCATTAGGTGTTCTCAGGCGTATCATCATTAGGTATTGTCTCTGCAAACCATAACCAACTTTCTGAATGAAATGCAAAGGTGACAACTTCGTGAAATACTGTATTGAGTCTGTTCATTGCCCAAAACCCTTAGGTAACAGTTCGATAAAAACCGATAAAAGCAAAACCAAATCTTAAACCATGTTCTACTCGCTCTGTAACTTTTAATGGTCAAGACGTATATTGACTGAACTTTGTAATAGTTATATTATATGCATATAAAGGATATATTGCCACTACTAATCCACCTGTATGACTACCTGATATATAATATGAATTTGGCGATATCCATCAACAATGTAGACATCAGTATGTGATTTCTTTAAATTACACATTTTTCATACAAATAATTATAATAAACTTCGAGATACATATAGCAATATCAGCCCAGCATTCTTGCCAACAATATTCAAAAATATAAAGCCAACTAGCTGTCACGTAAGAGATCTACTTTATGAATGATATATTGCAGTCTACTTGTATTAATTATATATTGCAGTCTGCTTGTATTAATTATATATTGCAGTCTACTTGTATTAATTATATATTGCAGTCTGCTTGCATTAATTATATATTGCAGTCTACTTGTATTAATTATATATTGCAGTCTGCTTGTATTAATTATATATTGCAGTCTGCTTGTATTAATTATATATTGCAATCTACTTGTATTAATTATATATTGCAGTTTGCTTACATTATTTATATATTGCAGTCTACTTGTATTAATTATATATTGCAGTCTGCTTGTATTAATTATATATTGCAGTCTGCTTGTATTATCGATATATTGCAGTCTCCTTATATTAATTATGTATTGCAGTCTACTTGTATTAATTATATATTGCAGTCTACTTGTATTAATTATATATTGCAGTTTGCTTACATTATTAATATATTGCAGTCTACTTGTATTAATTATGTACTGCAGTCTACTTATATTAATTATTGCTGCAGTCTGCTTGTATTATTGATATATTGCAGTCTCCTTATATTAATTATATACTGCAGTCTACTTATATTGCAGTCTACTTATATTAATTATATATTGCAGTCTGCTTGTATTAATTATATATTGCAGTCTGCTTGTATTATTGTTATATTGCAGTCTCCTTATATTAATTATATACTGCAGTCTGCTTATATTAATTATGTACTGCAGTATGCTTGTATTAATTATTGTTACGTGTAGGCTCGTACAAAAATAACAAGAGAAAGGAGTGAAGCCAACAAGCTTTGTAAATTTTAACAAAATAATTTATTTCCCTAGAAAACAATGTAAAAATTGGAAATAGGACTTACGGTTTGTGAATATAATCCAAAATTTAATCCTAGGATTGAAAAATATAAGTCCTATCACTAAACAGTTCTAATAGAACCCGGGTTCGAATGTCGATGAAATTCCAATATGGAGGCGATGACGTCAGATGATGTCTGTACTGATGGTAATAGATCCTCGACTGAATCACAGTTTATAATGTTTCCGTTAAACTCCAGAATAAATTTCCACTGAATTTCTTTCTCCCAGAACTTTTATAAATATAAAACTTGTTTAGTTCAAAAACAATCTGGCTTCAACAATATAAACCTCTTGAGCCCTCAAGGTTTAAAATACAATTCAATAGATCTAGTAGAAAATGGCTGTTTTAAGCCTCGATTTTAGATCATATGGTGTCTCACGTGACGGCTACGTGATTTACTAATTTGAACAGCGCAAGAAAAAAAAAAGAAAATGATCACGTAGGCAAGAACAGCCCTATCTAAGAACCAAATTCTCACACTGAAAATATGTATAAAAAAAGAAAGGCTGTTTATAATTCAGCTAACACGCGGACCGAAATGACCTTGGCAATAGCCAATCGTCTTCACTCGATGTTTACAAGATCTATGAACCAGAGTGAGCTAAAAATAATGCTGAAGAAATATTTTTACGTTCTAAACAAACTGAATTTACTGGAAAAAATATCGAATCCCGTGAAAATAATCATTACAATAAAATGTATGAAATAAATTTAAAATAAAAAAGAATTTAAAACCAACACACAAGTAATTAAATTACATATACGTAACACTCCCCCCATAAAGAAAAATAAAGATTTATATAATAAAGCTTTCTTTTTACTATATATAAATTATACATGAGGTAAAACAAAATTGCGTAAGAAAATTCTTATGAATTATACAAAGTGTACATGAAATAATAGTTCTATACACGGGAAAGTGCATCTGCAATCAAATTGTCTTTTCTTTTGATGTGCCTGATGTTAAGATTATATTCTTGCAAAAACAAACTCCACCTTAATAATCTTTGACTTTTATTTTTCATCTTGTCGATGAAAGTAAGGGGGTTGTGATCAATATTAATTATATATTGCAGTCTACTTGTATTAATTATATATTGCAGTATACTCGTATTATTGATATACTGAAGTATACTTATATTAATTATATATTGCAGTCTACTTTCATTAATTATATATTGCAGTCTATTTGTGTTAATTATACATTGCAGTCTGCTTGTATTAATTATATATTGCAGTATAATTATATTATGAATATATTGTAGTCTACTTATATTACTTATACATTGCAGTCTACTTGTATTAAATTATATATTGCAGTCCACTTGTATTAATTATATATTGCAGTCTACTTATATTATTGATGTATTGCAGTCTCCTTATATTACTTATATACTGCAGTCTCTTTGTATTACATACTGCAGTCTACTTGTATTAATTATATATTGCAGTCTAATTGTATTAATTATATATTGCTTTCTACTTCTATTAATTAAATATTACAGTCTACTTGTATTAATTATATACTGCAGTCTACTTGTATTAATTATATACTGCAGTCTACTTGTATTATTTATGTTGCAGTGACCATGAAGGCTTCCGTTGTGCTGTTGCTAGGCCTCTTCGCCTGTTCCCATGCTTTCTTCACAGACGATTTAGTTAACGCTTTTAACCATGTGAAGGATGGAGTAGTACATGCCGCCGAAACCGTTAAAGATGGTGTCGTTAGTGCCGCTCACACGGTGGCCGGTGGAGTTGTTGATGCTGCTCATGCAGTGGCCGGTGGAGTTGTTGATGCTGCTCATGCAGTGGCCGGTGGAGTGAGTCACGCTGTAGACACTCTCAGCCATGTTGATTTGAGCGGGGTAGGGCACGTTCTGGAACAGGTGTGGTCCGTTGCAAGGGGTCCCCTCGAAGAAATAGGAAAACAAGCCGCCACAGCTGCTGCAAATTACGCCTTGACAGAGGGACTCAGTGCCCTGGCCGCGGCTGTCGTGGGCAAAAGGGATGTACAGTATGTATTATTTTCTTTCATTCTAGTCTAATGTAAGTTTTGTTAGAGTCACCGCTCTTATGACAGAGTTATAACCGAAAATAAAAACTGAGTAACAGCTGCGTCATCATTTTATATCTGGAACCTATCAGAAATAGACTGAGTCGGGTTGCAAGAGAAAATGGTTTCTACTGGTTCGTATCCTCTCCAATTCTACTGATACTTAAGTTCTGTCACGTGTATTAACTCTAATCTCAATTCAACTCGATACGAACTAGGTCTCTTAAAAAAGCATGTACACTCATTCATCGATGTAACCAGAGACAGTGTTCGATTTGAGAAATGCAGATGTTTATTAAATATTGTTAAGTTGCTATTTCGACAAAGTATGGGCAGAAATCTTAATTTTTTTAAAGAAAAAAATGAAACAAATGTTTAAAAATCAGCTCTGATTATTGAAAACATAACTGCTTAAAATCGTGTGTAATTAGATATAGGGCATTTTACACATGTATTTATCTTTACCCTGTTGGCTGCCAAAGTTTCCTCAAAATCTGATTATGCATAAAATGCAACTCAAAGCTTGAGCACATCAAATATATCTTTATAAGTAATAAGTATTTTCTGTAATCGGTATGAACAGGATAATAAACCCAGTTTCGGCCTCGATGTGAAAATATAAGTCTTACGAATATCGCGAGAAATTTAAATCCGGAGAAATGAAATTAATGGTATTACAATACAGTAAAATCTGCTTTGAAAGACCACTGCTATGTGAAACCACCTGTCTTGAAAGACCATGTTCTCAATGCACATATTTATTGATTACATAGTGGTATGACCTGTTATGAGAGACCACCTGTCTTGTGAGACCACAATTTTTTGGCAGAAGGGGTGGTCTTTCAAGAGAGATTTTCCTGTATTCATCTTACAAAATTAACATGTAGAGTCTACAAAGGCATGTTCCATGTGCATCACTCCTTCATATCATATCCTGTAAGTTGTAGATGAACATAGACCTATCACAGAAAAAAACAAGTTAGACTTCAGTCCCTGCCAATAAATATTTTTGTTGTACATCAACAATTTTATCTAGAACATTTCCTTTGACTCCTATTTCCCATAATATCACCTATTCTTTTCATTTCAGAATGGCGGATGTCCGCACCTACCTCAACCAAGAGCTTGGTGACGAGTTCAACCAGTGGTACGGAGACGTTCAACGTCAGGTCCTAAGTTCAGAGAAGGAGATTAAGGAAGCCCTGGCCAAATACGGCTTTGAGAATCTCCCTCAAGACATCAAGGTATGGTTGACCAAGTACATGAAGGCAAAAGCTGAAGGCACTGTGGACAAACTTGTTGCTGAGACCGCCAAGGAAGTTGTGCAAAACGCTCTTCAACGTAAGTGTGCGTGTGCGTGTGTGTGTGTGTGTGTGTGTGTATTCTGGGAGTTTTTTGTGGGTTTGTTTTTATTTTTGCCTGGTCTGGTTTTGTACTTTCTAATTTTGATTATTGTTGTTGCAATTACTACTCCGTCTTTGTTTCCTCATGCGTGCTTAACGCTTTCTCTGTTTTCTGTATTCCTCTTATTTAATTAAATAAATGTTGTAATTTGCGGCCTTTATTATTATTATTATTATTATTATTATTATTATTATTATTATTAGATTTGCCCATCAGAATACGTCAAAGAATGCAAGAGTCGATGGTTCTTCTCCGTAAGGTAAGATCATTTCTAATTTTTCTCTGAATCGTATTTTTTTTCTAACGATTGTCTTTAACCACCGCTAATCATAAATGTTTTAAATTATTACAAAGCTCTTATTATATTACATAAAAAGATAATGTGGAACCCGACTTAACACATCACACGGAAAGGGACAACTCAGCATTAGATATCTTCGTTGACATTAATATATATATATATATATGTATATAGATAGTATAGTATATATATATATATATATATATATATATATATATATATATATATATATATGGCAAGTATATATATGGCAAGTGTATGTATATATGTATGTATGTATGTATGTGTGTGTGTGTGTGTGTGTGTGTGTGTGTGTGTGTGTGTGTGTGTGTGTGTGTGGATTAATAGATAGATGGATTTATGGGTGGATGCGCGCGGTGATACATAAGTGAGTTGATTGTCATAGAGATGATGTCTGCATTAGCAAATATCCTTTGAGAAATCTTGCACTTTCACGGTGTTATTTGTTGTTTGTGTTTGTCATTTCCTTCATTACAAAACTGTATTTGTATACTCGGTAGTGGCAATAGTCTGTCGTTTCTATCATTACAAACCTGTATAAATAGACTCGGTAGTGGCAGTAGTCTGTCGTTTCCATCATTACAACACTGTATTAGTAGACTCTGTAGTGGCAGTAGTCTGTCGTTTCTATCATTTCAAAACTGTATTACTAGACTCGGTAGTGGCAGTAGTCTGTCGTTTCTATCATTACAAAACTGTATTAGTAGACTCAGTAGTGGCAGTAGTCTGTCGTTTCCATCATTACAGCACTGTATTTGTAGACTCGGTAGTGACAGTAGTCTATCGTTTCCATCATTACAAAACCGTATTAGATGACCCGGTAGTGGTAGTAGTCTGTCGTTTCCATCATTACAAAACTGTACTAGTAGACTCGGTAGTGGCAGTAGTCTGCCGTTTCCATCATTACAACACTGTATTAGTAGACTCGGTAGTGGCAGTAGTCTGTCGTTTCCATCATTACAACACTGTATTAGTAGACTCGGTAGTGGCAGTAGTCTGTGGTTTCCATCACTACAACACTGTATTAGTAGACTCGGTAGTGGCAGTAGTCTGTCGTTTCCATCATTACAACACTATATTAGTAGACTCGGCAGTGACAGTAGTCTGTCGTTTCTATCATTACAAAACCGTATTAGAAGACCCGGCAGTGGTAGTAGGTGAAAAAGTTATAAAACTATGCATGTATACTTTCATATTTCAGTACGTACAGGGATAAAGGAATCAATTCATCTCCACCACGACCCTGGAAAGCTGATTATTTTTCGGGCTTTTTCTAATCTCTATTTACCAAAAATCGTCAATAAATGATTTATGGATTGTGATTTGTTGTTTCATTGGAAAAGAAAATTAATATCCAACAGTTCTGTAGTCGTATGTATGTATCTATATATGTATGTATGCGTGCTTTCTTGTTGATGTTTCGACAGTCTTTATGAAAAATTGTCAGTTTGTAATATAGACTTAAGTCATGTCTATTTTGTTTATATTGAATTCGATTTATAAGATCACAGGAACACAGTAAAAACAACAACAACAAAAAAGACAAGACTGGATTGGTAATGCTAAAAATGTTCCGATAAAGACCGACTACAAGCGATCATTTGTGGATATTAATTACATTAGTACGACATGGGTGTTGAAACTCGATGTACGATTAAAGTTTTCCCCTTTGAAGATTGTAAAACTCAAGTAAGAGACAACTCCTGTTGAAGTTATTAAACAGCGTATGTCAGTTTTACGTTGCCAAAGATAAAGGTATATCTTACTTTCGGAAAAATTGTTCTCATTGGAAAGTGAAATCCTATCATTTGTTTTTCAATTTTCCAAGATATGGAAGCAATAATTTTTCTCGACAACATAAACCATGAATCTATCCATATCACAATATGTGTAAATGTGCAAACAACACTTACTTGTCTGCTATATTTTTCCAACAGCACACTCGGTGTTTGAATCACTGATAATTACAATGAAATTACTCTGCACAGTGATCTCAACTTATTGAAAATAACTGAACACTTATAAACAGAAATTTAAGAAATTTTAATTTGCAATTACGTTGAGAAATAGCTATAAAGATGTTCACATGCAAAGTCCATTTAGAAGAAAACCGTGTCAAAATAATATTTATTGAAAAATGTTACTTAAAATTAGTTTACATTCACTCTGATTAGTTATTTTAAAAAATAACTGACTGTTGTTCGAATAGCATTAATGTCCTTGGTCGAATATGAAGTCCTCTCAAGCCGCATGTACGTCTAAGTCCAAAACAAACACATTACTTTGTATTACAAATTATCAAAATGACAATATATTTGTAGATTGAAATAATCTCTCGATCGATCGAATACACAGAAAGAAGTAATGATCTACTAGCTTTGTATCTATTCAAAAAGTTACCCGACAATGCTGCACTTCGATTAATACAGTCAAGAATGTTTCTTGTATTAAAACATGCAACTTTTATAATTAACAAAGTTTCAGTTAAAAGTGGTAATGGAAACTTAAAAGACATTTTTATGGTATAATGATCAATTTGAGAACATTCTCATTGCGTATGCAGTTTGTACCGTTAATGATATCTATTCTGATGTGCACAAACATTAAATTTTTAAATACATTAATATTTATTGAAATATATATTAAAAAATACAAAAATAAACTCCCAAACATACACAAGTTTCATATTTAAAATAGCGCAAGAAAAAAATCTTACAATACACTTTATGGTTTGATTATGAGCAATACTGCAAAGGCATTATCACACGTCTGTTGTCATGTTTCGTCGTATGTACACGGATAAATGGCAGATCCAAATAACGGGTAGGCTGTTTAAGATGGATGTATTCAAGCTTCCTCTTCGTATGCAAGATCTTTTCCCTAAATATTTTATGACTATTATAACGATTAAAACCGATTAAGTTGAAAACAGTTATGTCTATGTTGGATATTAAAGTTTGACTAAAAACTAGTAGTCTTATTACTGCCACCACTCCCTCTTAAATTGGTCCTTGTAGCTATTGTGTAATAACTGGTCCTACATGTTGTCAACACTCGACTTCTTGAATAGGCAACAGCCCAGAAACACTCCAAGAAGCTGCAAGGAAAATGATGGCGGGTATAAATAGTTAAAAGAACTGAAAAGGTTTTAACTTTCTTATGACTATGCGGTATAACGTAGCACGTTTTAACTTTCCTATGACTATGCGATATAACGCAGCAAGTTTTAATTTCTTTATCGCTGTGCGATATAACGTTGCACCTTTCTAACCCATTCACACATTAATGAGCTTTCTGACAGGCGGAAAAACAACTTTAATTATGTTACAACAATATTAAATCCGAACAGCTTTTGTCCAAAAACTACATAAAAGCCACACGATAAGCGCAATCTGATTAAAATCAGGTCTCCACTTGTATACATGAAAATCTGACTGCGACCGCATAGGGGTCATGTTCTGGTAACCTATATTATTACCATAATCGCTAATTTTATCAACCAATCAGATGAAGTCTTATATCTTCGCGTTTGGAGACTGAGCAGTGTGGATGAAGAGCATGAATGTGCACCGAACGATTTCATTCACTTTCAAATTTCTGAAAGCTGCATTTCCATTGGCTTATTCAAAGGTCACCAGAACATAACCCTTAAGCGCGGTCGGCGTCAGGTCTTCACGCAGGACAGCGGAGATCTGATATTAATCAGATTGACGACAGCGATGCTTTTTTGACACTGGGTCTGGAGTCTTCAGCGTCTAGCTTCTAAGTAATCATGCTCAACCTTATTGTCGCAATCAAAATTTTCTTAGACATGTTTAGAATACATATTTGCTAGCCAAGGTCAAGGTATTTGATCGCTTCGTTCGACATCTTTAGCTAGCTGATGAATTGTTTTGAGCAAGTACCCTCATGCGGATGCAAGAAGTACTGCGTGTAGCAACGCAAATTAATTGATTACTGACAGCGCCTTCAGTGACCTTTTAGTTATTCAACATGGCATCTTCCATCATTTCTCTATGCATTGACTCGAAAGAAGAACGTGTGTATACATCATTTTAATTAGAGAAATGTTGATGCAACCTTGTCTACGGAGGAATCTGTGCCCATCTATTTTATTATGAAAATGCAACAAGCAGTCCGATTCGATGAGTTTCTTTCAGCTGCATCCAGTCAGATAGAAGAGGGTAGACTGTCAAGTGTTGATGTCGAAAAAGGTGGATTGAAGATCCTTGGCAAACGAAGATGGTGTGCACAAAGCGTATTCGTCAAAAATGATTATTTTTCAGATTTTAAAAAAAAAATATTTGATCTTTTTTGCGGGAAACTTTTAATTCTGCAGAAATAGCTCCAAACGACCAGGTGAATATGTAGATCAAGTACCATATCGATAATATGTCACATATGAAGAAACATAACAGTAAACATAGGATAAGGAAACATCTTCAACACAATCTCCAATTATCATGATGCTCGTTGAAAAGCACACCACACTAAAGTGGGCATTAACGCTACAAAGAGGATCGGCGCATCAACGCTTCAGAATAGACCAGTGGTTCTTAACCTATGGGTTGCGACCCAAAACTGGGTTGCAATGCTGTTTGAGTGGGTCGCCGAGATCAACCTTAATAATTTGAAATTTCTTACCAATGTGGGGTTTTTTTAGCATTCGATGGGTTGCCGGCTAACACCACAAACTTAATCTGGGTAGACGCTCAAAAATGTTAAGAACCATTGGAATGAACCATATATCTTACGGTTCATTCCAATGGTTCTTAACCTGTGACCATTTCTCTAATGGTCACAGCAATAACAAATTCAGTCTCCAGAAAGATGGCGAGGGTCGCTGTCAGAGTAACTTAAAATAGGGGAAGAGACACAAAAGACAAAATTAAAGAAAACTCACCGAAGTGGGGGGGGGGATGAGGGGGGGTACTAACATGGAAATCAGTTAATTGGCAAAACGTCCAGATTTCACTAGCTAGAAAGGGTATTGGATCTAATTCAACCGAGTGCATCATCAAAATTAAAACAAAGCCAACACCATGAAACTTCTATTTACATTATCTTCTTTTCTTTTTTGGGGGGGGTGGGGGTGGTTGTGGTTGGGTGGGTGTCGTTTCAGGGAAAACCCAATATAATAGTTAGCCTACAGAGAGACAGACAGAACAGACATAAAAGTCTTTGCATTTCGTAAACTAGGAGTTGCATCTATAAAGTCCTAACAAGTGCAAATATGCTGGGACAAGGCTGCGAGGTGTCGACAAATAAAATAATCATCGATAATAGCGAAATTCGAGATTCAATAATGCAATTTCAGAAGCAATAACAACAAAACTAAAATCTGAAACGTATATAAATATCGGCACTATTTACTTACGCTATTTTCCGGAAAGTGATTATATGAAATGAAACGTCATAAAGCTATACGTCTTTAATTCAATACCAGAAAAGTTCCATAAATATAAACAAAATGTCAGCATTCTGTGATATATATATATATATATATATATATATATATATATATATATATATATATATATATATATATATAAGGAAATATTTTTTGTTCTAAAGAAAGGGAATTTAGTAGTACAATCACAGCTTACGAACCTGAATCATTGCAATACCAATCGCCACTCCAATAATCATGACTAAATGACTCTTGATCGCATCACGGAAACTGTCATAACAGCCCTAGTGAAAGGAAAGCAAAATACGGAGTTAGTTTCATTGAAATAACCAATATTTTGGTGTTATCCGTGTAAGAGATTACCGAACTACGGGATGCATGTAGTACGCTTTGGTTGAAAATCTACGTACCGATGTACGCGATATATCTAATTATTATCCATCCATCTAGCTATAAATCTACCTTCCTTCTATCTTTCATTCTTTCTGTCCATCCATCTATATTTAGGTTTCTGTGTCATTCTATCTATCTTTATAGCTAACTCAATTGATGATTCAATCTTAAATTTCGTACTTTTCTAACCACCCCAAGCAGGAACATCAATTTTCAGCGGTAAGATGCAGTGATCTTGAAATTTGCTTCAGCGTTTAAGTACATAAATTTTCTTTTGGAAATGGATTTTACTTTTAAGATTAAATTTGCGAAACATTTGGCAATCTCTAGGATTCTCTATGCAAGAATCCTATTCGATGTCAGTCTAATCAATATCGTTGTAAGTAGCTGTAGTTGAGAACATTTTTCAAAGTCTGAGATAAAAAGAGTTTTGACTCGCCTTAAGAGTCTTTAAGCGTGCAGACCATGTGGTATGAATTAAACTAGACTTTATGTCACACACAGAGGAACTAAACTAGATGCCATCTTTTAGATTTCATGTTTTCTTACAGTAGCAAGAAAATGTAAAATGATCTATAAGGTATGTAAAATAAAGGTACAAAAGTTTATCAAATACAACCGTGTAATCCTCAAAGAGCCTTGTGAGTGATAGGAGCATAAAAGCCGGATCCAATCATGTTTGGAAACATTGTTATTGATGTTGTTTTTGGCCCTTAACGCCATTTATCAATACACGACAGGTTGTATATGGCGGCCATTATTATTGGTGGAGGAAAACCCCGGGAAGAACCACCTACCCACGGGAAGTTACTTGCAAACTTTCTCACATACCCACATTGGTCGCACAAGAGACTATAAGCCACGCGAACAGAGGTGAGATGGTAGTGATCGGTAAAGGCATGCGCTTTAGGCCACTCGGACACCCGCATCCTTCGTTGGAAGAGTAAATCTGGTGAGCAGGAAACTGTGAGCTTTGGTTCAGTTTTGTTAAGTGGTTGTTGAAACAAATCGTTACTCAAGTTTTAGTAACAGCTGTCATACCATATTGCTTTCTTACATGTGAAAGGCATGGACACAATACTGCTTTTACCTTTTATTACATTCTCAAAGTGACTTAGTAACGGTGCCCATCGTTTTATATTTAAACGCTTTTATGCAAGAAATCATTATGTTTAAATTCAGTTAAATTATGTTGAGCCGTCTATAGAAGAACCTGTTTAATGAATTTCCATTTAAAGTCACGTAGCAATATTTGATTAGGAATCGGCATCACTTGTTACTAAAGTGAAAGGCCTTGAGAGCTCGTGACAGAGTGCATCCTGTCATATTTGGATCAGTTATGTTGAGCCTTTCAATAAGATGTTAACAAATGTTTCTAGTTTTAGTGGCAAGAGGAATGGAGAATTCTGGATACTGTCTGTCAAACTTGATCCGATTTTCGATTCTATTGAGCTATTTTACGGTAGATATCCTATCTATTTATCTATCTATACACACGCGCGCATAATTGTATCTCGTATCAGCGTTATCTGACATAAATTTAAAAGGTTTTATGCCATTATGCTCTCTGCTAAACTTTGGATGAAACTGATTAAGCGGTTCTTTGAGACGCTGACGGACGAAAGACGATACACTATGCACAACGGACGGCACACGTGATACTCGTGATCATAATATGCGTCCAGTTGTCGTTAAGGCCAGGATAATGAAAGAAATTAAAATAAACTAATTTAAATTCATCTATTTTCGTGAATGTCTTAAAATTCGTGGACTGGAGAACGGTCCCATCGTTTTCAGTAGGATCATTGTTCATTGGGTATTTAAATTGGTAGTTTGAAATAACCATGAAAAAACATTAACATTAGTACCCCACGAAAACTAATAAATTCACAGTAGTTTGATTTTATACAGTGTTGACTTTAAAAATCACTAAATCAAGCAACTGTAGCGAACAAAGCAGGGTTCCTTACATGTATATTTCTTCAGCCAACTTGATGTGATATTATGTGTTATACGGTAAATCCCATGTAGTATAAAACGTATAGATACTTGTATGTATCAGACACTAAATAAACACTTTATCACCGTGTAAGTACCATAAACTAAATAAACGCGTTATCTACCGTGTAAGCATCAAACAATGAATAAACGCTTTATCCAACGTATAAGTACCATAAACTAAATAAACGAATGTATCCAGCGTGTAAGCGTCTAACACTAAATAAATGCTTTATCCAACATGTAAGCACCAAACACTAAAGGGGCCCCGAGTGGCCGAGTGGTCTAAAGCACTAACCGTTACGGATCACTGCCATCTCACCTCAGTCTGCGTGAGTTCGAGTCTCATGCTCGGCTAACGTGGGCACGTGAGAAAGCCTGCCAGTAGCTTCTCGTGGGTCGGTGGTTCTTCCCGGGGTTTTCCAAGGTTCTTCCTCCACCAATTATGCTGGCCGCCATGTATAGCCTATCTTGTGCTGAAAAATGGTGTTAAACCCTACAACAGCAACAACAACAATCAAACACTAAATAAATGTTTTATATACCGTGTAAGTATCAAACACCAAATAAATGCTTTATCCGCCGTGTAAGCACCAAATACTGAATAAGCACTTTATTCACCTTGTAAGCGCCAAACACTAAATATGTGCTTTTTTCACCATGTAAGCACCAACCACTAAATAAATGTTTTATGCAGTCTGGATGACCAGGTTTGTTTCAAAATGGTCAAAATAAATCTTCTGCTGCACCCCAGGGTGGAAAGCTTTGGTTTAATTTAGTGTTTTAATGGCACATCAAGATATTAAAGGTCGTCTCGAGCCGAGGCAGTTATAATAAAGTGCAATGCCCAGAATCATAACAGGGCGGTCAACCAGACCCAGGAGTCAAACACGCATCCTCTTGGAGGCCAGTCCAGCACTCTAACCACTAATCGATCGCATCCTTATGGGTAAGCTGGCTTTGCGTAGAATAAATACTATTCAGCCATGGCATGACTTACGAACGCATCACCTTATGTGATCATGAAATTTCCTGTTTTAATTTGCGATTTTTCCACAGCTTTGAAAGGATGAGGTGAGTATGCTGTCTTCAAAGGTAAAGCATTGACTCAACAAAACTACTCCGAAAACTACCAACAAACGTGCTAATACAATTTCAGTTTCCTTTTTATTGGACAGCTTCTTTAATAAAGAAAGTATATTGCTGAATTGTAAATATATATTTATTTTTACAAATATTTTCAGTTTCATTTGATATTATTAATTTCTCGTATTCACTAAGATATGGAACTTGTTTACGGTTAAAACATAGAAATGTAGACCTTTTTGAAGTTGTAGATTAAGGTCATTCCATATTTACCCCTACACACATTAATGTCCGCCATTAAGGGGCTGATTATCGGTACTGATTCTATGTGTGCCTGACCCGAGAAAGACTGTTACAATTGAACTTTTTTTTGTTCAATCTGTCCCAAAAAGAAGAGGATTTATGCATTGAAAAAAAGGGGTCTTGCTTGGATTTTGTATACTTAACGCTTGAAGAAAAATGAATAACAATGCTGAATTAATGTGTGTGTGTGTGTGTGTGTGTGTGTGTGTGTGTGTGTGTGTGTGTGTGTGTGTGTGTGTGTGTGTGTGTGTGTGTGTATCTAACGCTTGTCCATGACTGTAGATTGTAAGGGTCATTTGTTAGCAACATATTACATAGCTAACTTTTGTCCATGATTGTAGATTATAATTTAAGATAATGATCATTTCTAAACAACATGTTTACTTGGATTTGAGTTCTGGGTCTTGGTTTTCCCCTTGGAAATTCTATAAATCTAATCTACCTGATTTTCGTCAGGTTGATCGCTAAAATTCAAGCAAACAGAACTGACCATGTTTACGAATTTGATGGAAACGTCCATTTTAAATTACCTGGGTCCATGGCATTTTATTGTGTCATAATTCCTGTGACATGGCAAACTGTATTTAAGGAAGAAGAAGTAAATAACTATTCATTCTTATTTTAATATCAATCTTTGTGGAATCAGTGTTTTCAGATATAACTTGAGAGGAATTATTTATTTAAATCATTCATTAGAATTACAAAGTACTCGTTGACATTTTGAACCAAAACATTATTTTGGGATTATTGTGAATTCATTCAAGGACATCCAGTATTATATCATTGTGATACAGCAAGGCTGTTGGCACATTGGTACATTCAATATTAGAATTCATTCGGAACACCACTGGAATTCATTCGGAACACTCTATACTTTTGGACTTGTGATATAATATTTAGAATTATTTGGGATTTGAGTCACAATACTGTAAGTTTCTCTTACATGTTTACCTTGTAACTTAGGGAAATAAATTATTTGTTGAAGTTTACGAAACATTTTGGTTTTGCATTTTCTATTCCTTAGTTGAAGACTATAGAGTTAGAATTCTTTTCAAAGAAGCTGACGAATTTTGTAACTTACGAAGGAATTCTGAAATTTGACAAATTATGTGTAAAAAGACAAAACCATCAATCTGATTAAAATCGAGATGACTGACATTATGGAGATCTGACGAACACCGATGCGAGGCTCTGTTCTGTTGACTTTTTGTAAGCAGATCTGGAAGCTTTTTATCAAATTATTGAACGATTCGCTTTCAATAAGTCGCACTTCACGCATCTATGAGTGATTTCCTTTATCACACGTGACGTCATAAGATTATTCGGCTGTTAAAATTTCAGATATTCAGAGCTTCAGTAACAAAGTGTCGATCTTTTATGACACATCAACTGTTCAATATTTTTATAACTGTTAGTCAAGCTGCATTAATAATATTAATTTTTTTAATCTTTTTATAACAAAGCTTAAAGTGGTATTTTTATTTATCCTAAAGCATTCATACTTTCATTTATGTATTCAGTTTTTAATTTGAAAATAATTTTTTAACTTTAATCTACCACGCTAACCTTTTAAACTTGAAAATGGGAAAAGTTCATATAGTGATATTACCTATTTGATTAAAATGCACAGTCTGCCTTTGAGGTACCTTTCTTTTAAACCAGAGTATAGTTTTTGGCACACTGAATGTACGACCATTTTTGTTATTTCGATCCAAACAAAAATTGGAAAAATCTTCAGTTGCATTACCAATTGAATCCAAGAACGTACAATTGTTGTGATTCATCCTTTGGTAATAATATGTTTTGTCGACTTAGAGTTTTTATATCGTTTTTTGTTTAAATGGAAAAAATAAAAAGATAATTTCTCTCTTTTTTTAGGGGAAACGTGTCAGCGGGAGAGCTCACCTAATTTTTAATATCGCAGATTGGATATTTATGAATATAATTTTACTTTGTGTCATTTTCCTTTTTTCTTCATAATTTAAACGTTAAAGTATATTTTATCAACTTGGAAAATATGACACCAATTTTTCATCTTGATCTAACAGAGTTATCAATGTCAGCATATTTTTTTCATTAGATTGTTTAATTACCCTATCTATTAAGCGTAAGGTATTTAATTACAGCATTTTTGAATTGTTATGTGTTTTGGTTCGTTCATATTTAATATTAAATTAGCTTTTAGTCTGCCTTCATTTCTGACATTGAATTTCGATCTCGATTTATTACGTGGAAAAATATAATTACAGTCCTTAAATAATAAAGTACATATAATTTATTTAGACGGTCTTTTTAATTGTTATAATCGTTTTAAAGGGAAAATCTGGCTTTCAAACTTGCTATCGTTATATTTATCATCATTAAATTCTATGTCATTATCCCATTTTTTAGTGTTGTAGCTAATTTTATCAACAAACTATAGATGGAATCAGATTCCCCACGAATGTTGTCCCAGTCTAATTTTAGAGCATTTTCCCCTCTCTCCATTTGGTGGTGATACAAGAGTTAGATTTAGGCCTTCTTAGTGTTGATTTAAAGGTAATTGTTTATTCTTTGGAATTTGAGCATTATGGTGTTGTCGCCGGATTACGTATGACAATAACTCCACCGTGAGTCCATCTTTGAAGGTACTTAGAATGAGATATGATTTATTATCATTAGGACACAGTGGAAAGTTCAGTACTGAGAAACAAATGTAGACAATATATAACAAAATTAATTGTGACCCGATTCCAGGTCGAAATTTACTTATCTATGGGCCAGCCATGTTGACTGTATCCGAATACTCGAGACGAACTGAATTTACCATCTTTCTTCCTGTGACGTCTAATGGTTGTCGTGTACTTTTATATACTACTCTATATTCCTTAGATTACCTCTATATTTTTATAATTACTAAAAATGTACACACGATATTTATAAAGATGGATCATAAATAAAACAAACATGTATGCAAATGAATTTAGCATTGTTATTCATTTTTCTTCAAGCGTTAAGTTATACAAATTCCATGCAAGACCCACTTTTTTTCAATATGTAAATCCTATACATTTTTGTACTGATTGAACAAAAAATATAAC
The DNA here is from genome assembly GCA_016617855.1 of Megalonaias nervosa. Lineage (NCBI taxonomy): Eukaryota > Metazoa > Mollusca > Bivalvia > Unionida > Unionidae > Megalonaias > Megalonaias nervosa. The sequence goes on along the minus strand of JAECUM010002716.1, from coordinate 705 downwards.
TTCAATTTTAGATGAAAAATATGCAAATACTATTAATTTTATATTTTTTTTTATTTGTTGCATTAGGTAGATAAGTAAGTTAACGATTGAAGATGTTTAATTTCATTTCGCAAACCCGGTCAACAGATTGATCAAAACAGAACGGGTAATTTCACATCATTAACTTGACACGTCATACGCCCTTCGTACCACGTGACAGTCTTATTTTTAATGATCGTAATATGATATCTCTATGACAGTAGCTCTTTATTTACATCGTGTTTTATACCCCTCTTCCTCTTCTAACACACACAAACACACACACACACACACACACGACGATCGGGTCGATTTCAATAGATCTGACAGCTGTAACACGGCATCAGCAGCGTACTACTTTCACGTCACAAGTTAAATATTATACACATTGACTCCATGTTTTCCGGAGGTTACACGGGAAGTGATCCGTCCCGTGCACAAGTAAATGCGGGTTGGTAAATGCGTGTGTAAGGTACTGAACTATGCAATACATTTATTATTGAAAGTGATAAATACAGAGGCCTAAAATCTAAACATATGATAATAAGAGGCTTGTGTTTGTATGAAACAGTTTGAAATATTCGACTTTTCGGGGAGGGGGACATGGGATCAGGGTGGTAAGGAATATTATTGTAGTTTTCATCTATATTGGATTTCTCCTTTTTTATGACCACTTCATCGAATGGA